>ML299470.1:27356-47346 GCA_005239495.1 Nicotiana undulata | reverse complement strand
GTTGGCTAGCCTGGTTCCACGACAGGCGCCATCACAACCCGGAAACGGGTCGTGACACTAGGAAGTTTCTACAATTTTCTCCCAAATTTTCAACCCAAAAAACTAATTAAATGATGAAAATAATGATATATTCATGTAATTTAACCAAATCCTAGTTAGAATCACTTACCCCAATAACTCCCTTGAGAATCTCACCAAGAATCGCTTCAATTCGAACTCCTTAAATCAAATTATGAAATATGACTCAAACCCTCCTTTTGAATTCTTTTATTCTGCACAGACGCCCCTTCTTAGCGATTGATAAGTAGGGATTGTAGCCTATTATTTGCTCTCTTTTTCTTAGGTTTTGGGCCAAAATGCGTGAAGGTATTCCCGAAAACTAACTTAATGTGCTTGCTTGAGAGTTTGTTAAAAATGAGCAAAAGAAGCCATAATCAACTCATAAAGGAGTCAAACTTGCACAAATCCAAGACTGGGATAAGAGCGTGGACAGAGACATAAAAGTGTGGCCGTGTAAGTGTGAACGCTGAGAGGGCCATTAAATCGCGGATCGCGAAGTGGAGATTCAGAGAAGTGGTTTTGGGCACAGACAGGAGCGCTGAGAGCGGCAGAAAGAAGCGGCTGCGAAGTTGATGGCACGACCGCGATGGGAATTTCACGGACCGCGTTTGAAATGGTTCATAGAGTTCAAAATTTATGCAAGAATGAGAAGGGCGGTCCGCGTCACAATTACGCGGCCGCGAAAGACTCTCTCGCGGACGCAGTGAAAATTGAGAGGTCCGCGAAACAAAGCTCAGTCCAGTCCTAGATGTGAAGAAACGCGGACCGCAATCAAAAGTAGGCGGTTGCGAAAGCCCAGCAGGTGTTGTTGCTCCCAAACACACACGCAAGTATACGTGGTCGTACAAGTAATATAATGATAAATTGAGTGTCTAACCCACAGAGACTTGTATAAACTACTCACTAAATCACTAAAATTGTTATTCAATCAAGCCAAAATAAAAATCCAGGAATATAATTATATTATACTACGATTCTAAGAAATAACTAATTTATCAAGTAACGAGTTGATTGTTGTGTATTCAGTAGAGACAAGTATTTCGGGGTTGTGATTGATTCACCATTCGTATTGTGTTCTAATTAACTCTCCCTTTCATATAATTCACTCATGGTTGCTAATTAATCGATAATTGCTCTCATAGCCTTCTTCCGAAGTACTACTCGCCTATTCTCAATAGATTAATGCCTATATTCCTATGAAATTAATCTATTAAAATGCATTAAGATTACGATAACTAATTAAGCACGGTGACTAGGTATATTCTTATCCTAACCACAAATCCGCTCCCCTTAAGGGTTGAGATCTCTCTCTCTCTTCAATTCTACTCTAATTATACACGACTTTCCCAAGCATAGCATAAATAGTAAATAGAACCTAAATGTTGGCCAGACATTTAAGAAATTAAACACAGAATTGAAGAAACAACCATATATTGGTGAATTATAATCAAGGTCAAGCTAATGTCAAACAACGATATTCATGGCTAAATCACAACCCCAGGACAATGGGTGTTTAGCCACTCATGATGTAATTAAACAATTGCATAAGTGTTGAATCAATTATAAATACTAGAGAAATATAAAGAAAACTGAGAATTCTCCGCTTCCTCACGATCCCGTGTGTGTTTTTCCATCAATGTGGCGTCCAACCCCTCCAAAAATAGGTGTAGTCATGCTTTTATACGTGTTGGGTAGGTCTAGGGCCGAATAAACCGTGTCCCGGAAAAAATAGGCCAATTTCCCGCCACTGGGGCCCTAGAAAACACTGGGCGCCAACCAGGGTGCTGCTCCTATTTTAGCTACTTCCCACAGCACCACAGAGGGCGCCAGGCGCTGCTTGTGGCGCCCAAAATCGCACTTTTGCCGGCTTCGTCAGTTTTGGCTCTAATTTCGCGCGCTTTGCCCCCGATTGCTCCCGGATCATTCCTACACATAAAAACATTTAAAATTAATATAAATCATCATGTTTAACATCCCAAATTCACGAAACAAAAGTAAAATATGAGTCGATATACATAAAAATATATATACTTTAAGCTAAACATCAGGCGTATTTTTGTTCGAAAATTTTAGCTTAGTATAAGTAGACCTTTTTATCAATTTTAGGTTAAGTTCAATTTTGCTGAGTACGTGAACGACTGTTTTATCCCTTTTTGGGCAATTTAGTACAAGATTTACCTTCAAACTTTAGATTTAATCTTCCACTTTAATATTATGGATTATATTTCATCTTTATCTCTGATTTCTGTTGTTATTATGAGTAGCTAGACCCCATAGCTAGGGTTGTGACCCAACCCTAGTGTGGGTATTTAATGGGTCTTGAATTTTATGGCTTAATTGTTTATGGGTTAGTGATATTTATCCTAATTCATGCTAGAATTTTAGAATTAGTAATTGCAAACACACAGGCTCTTCTTGAGAAAGACGGACTAAGTCTAGAAAAATTAGGCTAACAAGGAATTGAGGTGAATTCAAGAGATCGATAGCCCCAATTAAAGAGTTAAACCTAGAGACAGTAATACCCGACTTGAGCAAATATCACTTGTATTGCATGAACACCCACTTGGACTTGAGAAAGCCAAATTGGGGAAAGTCACTCAAACTATCGAGAGGTATAGAGTGAGCACTTGTCTGTGATGGTTATATTACAACCCCAATCAAAATAAGCTTGCCCTAGAATCTCAATATCCGTTAGATATTCACCTAGGCGAAAGTCACTACCCTAGTGCCTTTTAACACTTGAAAACTATCACAAAAAATATTGTACTTAGCTTACTCTTAGCATACAATAGTATAGAACTAAAAGTAGAATCAATCACAATCATGTTTGAAAGTGCAATTAGGAACAACACACGCATCTAGATTAGTTAGATATCTAACTCCAAATCAATTAAATCCCGATGGAAATCGATCCCGACCTTGTTGGGTAAACCTGCATCAACCATCCTCGCTACTCTATAGTGGTTTAGGTTTAGCACCGACCAATTTTTGGCGCCGTTGCCGGGGAGTTAAACGGTTTTAGCTATCTATCAAACTATATGTGTGTTGTTTTTCATTCCTTCCATTTTCTAATTTGTATGTGTCAATTGCTTTAAGTACCAAATGGCTCATAATGATGCTCTCGAACATATTCCTCTGGGGAGGAGGTAGATGACAATGATGTGGATAAGGTCAATCTAGAACCTCAAGATAAAAGAAGAGGCCGCCCGCCTAATGACAACGTTTCAGTCCCTCCCCCACCTCCTCCAAGGGCAGCACACCGAGTGCTACCTGTCACGCCCCGAACCTGAGGAGGCGTGGCTGGCACCCGGTGCCGCACTAGCCCGAGCGAACCACTATGCAACTCTTTTTTTTTTCTTTATAACTATCATGGGTCAACATGAACACAACTCGTAATGTACAACTGTAAGTGGGAAAACACTGTATCAATGAACCATCTTTCTTAAAACATGAATACATATGGGCCGTCAAGGCATCTGACTTACTATACAAAATGAACCTCTGTCTACAAAGCCTCTAAGATTATTTGACATCATATGGGATAGGGTACGGACCTACCCATAAGTCTGTAGGAAAACTCTGACACGATGACTCATAGACTTGGCTGCACTCCGAATGAATTGTAGTCTTACCGATCCTTCGCTGAATGCCAATCTTGTCTACTATGAGGACTCGTCAAACTGATTATCTATACCTGCAGGCATGAATACAGAGTCCCCAACAAAAGGACGTTAGTACGAATAATGTACTGAGTATGTAAGGTAGAACTGAAACATAACCATAATTCAACATTAATTAAAGACATATAAGAATCAACCTGCATCTCTGAAGTGCCACCTTATCTGCATACTTATCATACTTACATATATATAATGCTTCTCCTTGAGGCTATTATCCATATCTTAGATGCATGACTGCCCAACTGATCAGTGGTAACTGCCCGACCAGCCTTCGCACGGTGGTAAATGTATGACTGTCCAACTGGTGGTAAATAATGATACATAACTGCCCAACTAGCGGTAACTGCCCGACCGGTCGTAGCCCGGTGATAAATGCATGTCTACCCAACCGGACCGTAGCACGATGGTAAATATGTAACTGCCCAACCGGTCGTAGCTCAGTGGTAAATATGTAACTGCCCAACCGGCCGTTGCTCGATGGTAAATGCATATGCGTTAAGATGCATGTATTACTATATTATGAACATTAACATCTTTATCAAAGACCTTAATAGGGAACAAGATACATACTTAGACATGCTTGAATATCACTTTACCGGAACGAATAATATAGACATCCTTAACTGCTAAGAGTAGGAACACTTATGGAATATCATTACGTTAACGTATCGTTACTTGGATCATGCCAAAAGAAGGAAGGGATAGCCTTAACATACCTGGGTCGATTCTCTTGACAATTCCTCTAACACACGTTAATTACGACGAATCCTGTAACGACAAGATCGGAATAAGGAAAAATATGTATGATATTCTTGTAACAACTAAGGAAAGCTTTCGCCCTCCGAAACTATACATTTTTTTTAGTGGAACACCTACCACTTCATTTTCCATAATGCTTTCACTTTCACCATTTGAACAAGAATCGGAATCTTCCATCAATACTATTGAAGAAGCACCAATATACTTTCTCCAAAAGCTTCTTTCTTTTATAATAAAAATCTGCCTTTCAAATAAACCCAATTCGTTTAAAGCCTTAAATAACAAGTTGAAAGAAGACGTTTTTGGTAATAACCCGAAACCCATGAAATAAAAACTAAAGCTTAAGCACCCAAATGATCATACAGAGGAAAGGTTATCCCAACTCTATAGCTACAATTGTGGAATTTGATTGGGATTGGGATACTATACTGGAGTAATTAAAATTTTGTTGCCAATTGAAAAAGGTAGGGGACACCATGTAAGCAAATGCAAATAGGAGAATTAATTATGTAAACCTGCTAGAAATAGGAGTTTTACATCTTTTCCTTACATAGAAACCTTGACCTATACATTGAACAATATGTAGCATAGGCATGGTGAGGGAAAACGTAACTAACCTTAATGGAAGAAAGCATTCCAAACTCAATTCACTTAATCTCATAAGAAACAATGTGTGCACGGATGCCACCACCTCCTTAACATAAGGATAGTTGGCAATTTGTTGCCTCCCTTTCCTAATCCCATGTGGATTATTGCCCCTTCCCTAATAATTATTCTACTCTCACTTAAAAATCCATAATTACTTAACATACTATTCACTTTTAACACATTTTAGATAACTTACTATCATGATCATGGGGTACCATATAAAATATACACTATTATTTCATTAAAACATCCATGTAAAAATACATATATTTTCTCAACTTTTAATTTTCCTAATCTTATATAAAGAATAAAAACATTCGTACGCTTAATTCTTAAAATGATAAAAAGATAGCCTTCTTCTTTTTTTTGTGCGAAAATAATTTCTATCTTTACAATAAAAAAAATCTCATAAGCTTTCTTATATACGATATCCCAAAATAGTAATAATGGCAACTATTCAAAATTATACTTATAAAACTTTTACAAAATACTCCACTTAAAAGAAAATACCACACTAACATAATATCTAACGGTATCAAGAGGTGGTAAACTTAGGGGGTCTTATGATAACATAGTCACAAATCCTCTATAACCTCCTAATCGACAAATTCCTTCGAACTCATGTGGATTTACTACGGCACATCCTAACGCTAAGGTACGGGATGTAACGTCCTTCCCCTCTTTAGAAACATTCATCCTCGAATGTTAACTCTTATAGATTTACAAAGTTTCACTATGGTCTACTCTGTAAATTAAATTAAACCCCAAACTATATCTAAAGTCTCAACTATTCACAGCCTTTCGTACTTGAGTATCTCGTATCTTCTTCACCTTTACCTCACTTACTTTTCAATCTCGCATCATATCTGTGATTTTTTTTTGTTTTTGTTTTTTTATTCAAAACCTCCCTTTCACATTTCGCCTTAAAGCTCTATTGTGATACTTGCACCTCTGGTGCATACAAAATCTGGCGAAAACTTCATACTGACTTCTTAAGGCTCAGCTCTATGGCACGATCTGGAAACAAAAGAAGAAAAACATTTCCTAAATGCCCTATAACCTCTCAATTATAAATGTGGCGCGCAACACACCCATAAGTGAGAATCTACTAGGCACGACTTTTTAGACTCCATAGGATACGACCCGCTCTGATACCACTTTGTCACGCCCCGAACTTGAGGAGGCATGGCTGGCAACCGCTGCCGCACTAGCCCGAGCGAACCACTCTGCAACTCTTTTTTTTCCTTTGTAACTATGATGGGCCAACATGGCCACAACTCGTAATGTACAACTGTAAGTGGGAAAAAAATGTATCAATGAACCATCTTTCTTAAAACATGAATACATATGGGTCGTCAAGGCATCTGACACACTATACAAAATGAACTTCTGTCTACAAAGTCTCTAAGATTATTTAAAATCACATGAGACAGGGTACCAACCTACCCATAAGTCTGTAGCAAAACTCTGACATGATGACTCATAAACTCGGCTGCACTCCGAATGAATTGGAGTCTTACCGATCCTTCGTTGAATGCCAATCTCGTCTACTATGAGGGCTCGTCAAACTGATTATCTATACCTGCAGGCATGAATGCAGCGTCCCCAACAAAAGAACGTCAGTACGAATAATGTACTGAGTATGTAAGGCAGAACTGAAACATAACCATAAATCATCATTAATTAAAGACATATAAGAATCAACCTGCATCTCTGAAGTGACACCTTATATGCATACTTATCATACTTACATATATATAATGCTTCTCCTTGAGGCTATTATCCATATCTTAGATGCATGACTGCCCAACTGATCAGTGGTAACTGCCCGACCGGCCTTCGCAAGGTGGTAAATGTATGACTGTTCAACTGGTGGTAAATAATGATACATAACTGCCCAACCAGCGGTAACTGCCCGACCGGTCGTAGCCCAGTGGTAAATGCATGTCTGCCCAACCGGTCGTAGCACGGTGGTAAATATGTAACTGCCCAACCGGCCGTAGCTCGATGGTAAATATGTAACTGCCCAACCGGCCGTAGCTCGGTGGTAAATGCATATGAGTGAAGATGCATGTATTACTATATTATGAACATTAACATCTTTATCAAAGACCTCAAAAGGGAACTAGATACATACTTAGACATGCTTGAATATCACTTTACAGGAATGAATAATATAGACATCCTTAACTGCTAAGAGTAGAACCACTAATGGAATATCATTACGTTAACATATCGTTACTTGGATCATGCCAAAAGAAGGAAGGCATAGCCTTAATATACCTGAGTCGATTCTCTTGACAATCCCTCTAACACACGTTAATTGCGATGAATCACGTAATGACAAGATCGGAGTAAGGAAAAATCTGTATGATATTCTTGTAACAACCAAAGAAAGCTTTCGCCCTCCGCAACTATACATTTTTCTTAGTGGAACACCTACTACTTCATTTTCCATAATGCTTTCACTTTCACCATTTGAACAAGAATCAGAATCTTCCATCAATACTATTGAAGAAGCACAAATATACTTTCTCCAAAAGCTTCTTTCTTTTATAATAAAAATCTACCTTTCAAATAAACCCAATTCGTTTAAAGCCTTAAATATCAGGTTGAAAGAAGACGTTTTTGGTAATAACCCGAAACCCATGAAATATAAACTAAAGCTTGAGCACCCAAATGATCATACAGAGGAAAGGTTATCCCAACTCTATAGCTACAATTGTGGAATTTGATTGGGATTGGGATACTATACTGGAGTAATTAAAATTTTGTTGCCAATTGAAAAAGGTACGAGACACCATGTAAGCAAATGCAAATAGGAGAATTAATTATGTAAACCTGCTAGAAATAGGAGTTTTACATCTTTTCCTTACATCGAAACCTTGACCTATACATTGAACAATATGTAGCATAGGCATGGTGAGGGAAAACGTAACTAACCTTAATGGAAGAAAGCATTCCAAACTCAATTCACTTAATCTCATAAGAAACAATGTGTGCACAGATGCCACCACCTCCTTAACATAAGGATAGATTGCAATTTGTTGCCCCCTTTCCTAATCCCACGTGGATTATTGTCACGACCCGAATTAACACTCTGAACAGGCTCGTGACGGCACCTAGTCCCTATGACTAGGTAAGCCTAAAACAAGTGAAAAATAGGATAAAACAGTAATAAAGCAGTAAGATGTAATAATAACTATAAAACTTTTAGCCACTCGGCATTTACAGCTCTCAATACCCCAAAACCCGGAATATCACCAAGTCACAAGCTTTACAACTATAGCTCCATACAACGAAAATACGAAGAAGTATCTCTGTCTGTGAACTATATCTATACTAGAGTAGGAAGGGGACTCGGAAGGTTCTGTAGACGCGGCAAAAATACCTCACGGTCTCCTAGCAGCAACTGCAGTTCTTCTAGCCGTAACGCTGTCTACTGGTACCTGGATCTGCACATGGGTAAAACATGCGCAGAAAGGGCGTGAGAACTCCACATTCGGTACTCAGTAAGTGCCAAGCCTAACCCCAGTCAAGTAGTGACGAGGTCAGGTTAAGGCTCTACTGAGTTTGAAAAACATAATAAGACAGTTATAAGGTTGTACAGTGAAATATCAGCAGAAATAATAATAAGCAGAAACTTAGGAAAAACTGGAAGAAATGAGTAAAAGAAATTCTCGACTCAGCACACCATATAACTCAACAGAAATCATGCAATGCAATACAGGGGAAAGCTCCTCGATCTCGGTCTGTAGTCCCAATTTAAATATGCAATGAAGTACAAGGGGAAAGCTCCCGGATCTCAGTCCGTTGTCCCAATTTAAATATGCTATGCAGTACAGGGGAAAAGCTCCCGGATCTCAGTCTGTAGTCCCAATTTAAATATGCAATGCATAATGTATGTCGGACGCAGCGTAATTAAACAGTTTAGGGAAATAATAGACAAGAATAGGGTAGAACTGCCTAAGCATGGCTTAATTAATAGAAAATAAGTGAAAAATAAGGTAAGGCAAGTAGACATGTTTAAATCCTAAGTTAACTACTCAGTTTAAACAGTAAGCAGTAATATAGGAATGAAAATGAGATATTCCATGGAGAGAACAATGGAATTTTAGTAAAAATGACCCGTGCGCGCACTCGTCACCTCAAGTACTCGGTGTCCTCATAGTGAAAATCAGTTAAAAATGCCTAAGAGAAAGTCCCCAACACAGAGTTAGGCAAGCCACTTACCTTGACTGCACTACTCAACAAAATATCATGCTCTTGCCACGAGTATCCGACTCCGGGTGGCCCAAATCTATTCAATTTAATTGTATAGTGTAAATATCATTTCAAGGAAACAAAATAGCTAAGAAATTCGAAGCAAATACGCGAAATTAGGAAATTCGCCCAAAAAGCCCCCCGGGCCAACGTCTCGGAATCGGGTAAAAGTTATATTTGCGAACACCCATTCACTCACTCAAACAAGATTCATTAAAATCCGACACCAAAATCTCCCAAAATCCTCAAATTTTTATTTGGGGAAGTTTCATCTAACCTTCATGGGTTTTCACCCATTTTCATTGATTAGATTAAGGAAATTGATAGAGATTAATGGTATACCAATGGGTTAAGGTTAGAAAACGTTACCTATGATCCTCCTCAAAGAATCCCACTAAAAATCGCCAAATCCCGAGCTCTCAATTGATTTTGGAGTTATGAAATTCAAACCCTCAAATTTTGGTATAAACAACCCAGGGCTTTCGCACCTGTGACTTCTAGGATCGCACCTGCGGAAATTCTATCGCAGGTGAGGAATTTCATTAAAGTGCCTGGGGTCGCTCCTGCGGTGCCTGGGTCACTGGTGCGGCTCCGCACCTGCGGATTTCCTCCGCGCCTACGAGTCCTGGGCAGCCTAAGCTACTTCCGCAACTGCGTGCACCCCATTCGCACATGCGGGTCCGCACCTGCGGAAAGACCATCGCAGGTGCGGAACACCAGAAACAGAACTGGTTTAGCAATTCTTAAGGGTCCAAATGCACCCGTTGGGCATCTGAAACAACCTCGAGGCCCCCCGGGACCTCAACCAAACCTACCAACTGACCCAAATACCTTAATCAAACTTGGTTGTACCTTAAAAACACACCTCATAACATCAAAATCGTCAACTATGCATAGATTCAAGCCTAAGAACTTAGGAAATTTCAAAAATCCACATTCGATGTCGAACCACGTCTAAACTTATCCGAATGACCTCAAATTATGCACACATGTCAAAAATTACATTACGGAACTGCTGTCACTCTCGGAATTCCATTCGGAAGTCCGATATCAAAATTTCACCTATCGGTCGAAATCGCCGAAATTCTAACTTTCGCCAATTCAAGCCTAAATTTACAACCGACCTCGAAAGCACAATCCGAACACGCTCCTACCCCCGAAATCAATCAATGGAGCTAACAGAGTCGACAAAATTCCATTCCGGATTCATCTTCATACAGCTCTAGCTACGATCCGATTTCTAAGGCTAAAATGCGCATTAAAGGACTATGGGTCCAAAATCACTCTGAATTTCACCACTCAACGCTCCGACAAGTTCCATTCACATAATTAGACATAGGAGAAGCAATTATTAGGGGGATCGGTCGCTAGCTCTTAAAACGACCGACCGGGTCGTTACAATTATTGCCCCTTCCCTAATAATTATTCTACTCTCACTTACAAATCCATAATTACTTAAAATACTATTCACTTTTAACACACTTTATATAACTTACTATCATGATCATGGGTTACCATATAAAATATACACTATTATTCCATTAAAATATCCATGTAAAAATACATATATTTTCTCAACTTTTAATTTTCCTAATCTCATATAAAGAGTAAAAACTTTCGTACGCTTAATTCTTAAAATGATAAAAAGATAGCCTTCTTTTTTTTGTGCGAAAATAATATCTATCTTTACAATAAAGAAAATCTCATAAGCTTTCTTATATACGATATCCCAAAATAGTAATAATGGCAACTATTCAAAATTATACTTATAAAACTTTTACTAAAATACTCCACTTAAAAGAAAATACAACACTAACATAATATCTAACGGTATCAAGAGGTGGTAAACTTACGGGGTCTTATGATAACATACATAGTCACAAATCCTCTATAACCTCCTAAAAGACATAATTCCTTCGAACTCATGTGGATTTACTACGGCACATCCTAATGCTAAGGTACGGGATGTAACACTACCCAATGAATGCTACGCAAGTGCAATTGTCTCGCCGCGGATTAGGGCGGGAAATTTTCAAATAACCAATGTAATGCTGACTCTATTGGAGCAAAGGGGTTTCTTCACTGGAGCTCCTCATCAGAACGCATACAAGCATCTCAAAGATTTTGTAGACACATGTTGGGGCAGCAAGCAGACGAATGTGTCTGAGGACGCCCTGAGATTGAGATTTTTCCCATTTTCACTTAGAGGGAAGGCTTTGGATTGGATCGAGAGGCTACCCAACCATTCCATCACCATGTGGGATGAGTTGGCAGAAAATTTCATAGCAAAGTTTTTCTCTCCGGGACATATGGAAACATTGAGGGATGAGATCTTGGCCTTCAAACAGGAGCCAAAATTAGCCCTTACATGAAATCTGAGAGCGGTACCGGACAATGGTAAAGGAATGCCCCGACAAGTATATACTGAAGCAATGATCCATCAGACATTTTATAGGGGTATTAACACAACAAACCAGTGTGTGTTGAATCTCTTGTCACGACCCAAAATCCATAAGGTCGTGATGGCGCCGGACACCACTGTCAGGCAAGCCAATCATTAAATTGTTAAGTTAAATTTCCTGTTTTAGCATTTTTGAAATCATTAACTTTCACTTTATTACATAATAACTGAATAAAATCCGCTAAGTGAATACGATAGTTTAATATTCCATTTTTATAAAATACATCCCAAACATATCTCAAGACCCGGTGTCACAAGTGCATGAACAAATTTCTAAGAATTAAACAGATACTACAATGCTTGTCCGAAATACAACTAGACAAGGAATTTAAAATAAAAATAAATACATCTGAGGGAGACTCTGCCGGCTGCGGATTGCCTCCGGATGATGCAGCTCGCCTAAGTCTCCAAGCCAGCCACATCGCTGTGAAAGTACATGTGCAATATAATTGCACAGCAATTGTAGCATGAATACAAAAACAACGTGTACTCAGTAAGTATCCCGCCTAACCTCAGAGTGGTAGTGACGAGAGGTCGAATTAGACACTTGCTAGAAGTCAATTAGTATAATCAAGTGAGAAACTAAGCGGGAATATCATAGGCAATTGAATAAAATCAGGGATAAGTAATATCAACTTCTTTCATATTTGACACTTCAAATCTTCGTCATTTCAGTTGGCAATTTAAAACTTCATAGGCCAATAAGCAGGTAATAATTACAGAAAATACGCAACAATTATCATGCGCAAGAAATGCCGAGGGTTGAACTGCGCGGACCAACAATAATAAAATATGCACGGCCGAAGGGGCGAACGGCTCAAACCGTAGATGCATATATGTTTCTCGCTCGCGAATAGATCATGCGACGCGGTAATATATAAATAATAGTGTCACGACCCAAATCCTAATTCAAGTCGCGATGGCGCCCAACAGCGGGGTTAGGCAAGCCGATATAACTTTCACTAAGTGATACCCTTCCCATTCGATCAAACAATTCAATAATTACTAGTTTATAACAACTAACATGGTACTAGCCTTGAGTGAAGGTAAAATCATAGTAGATACAAGGACGAAATAAAACATACACCTAGATATATATCCAAAAACCCCAAAATATATACCGCGTGTGTGCCAGGAACTAGTGTCACGAGCAACTACTGAATATACAATGACTACAACATATACAGGGTCTCAGTCTGAATGAAATAGACAGAGAGCATAACAAAATAAACTCCAGGGTGCTGCTAGGAAGTCGCCAGGAAAGCAGCTCACCGTGAAGTATGACCACGCTATCAATATCTGGTACCGGCCTGCAAATCAGATGGACCAGCCTCCAGACATGTACAATCAAGTACAGAAAATGAAAGAAAGTGCAGCATGAGTACATATATATAAATATGTACCCAGTGAGTATCCCGTCTAATCTCGAAGAAGTACTGACGAGAGGTCGACTCGATACTCACTAAGGTCCAACAGTCGTAAGGTAAGCAGGATGTAAAGAAAACTGTAGGCAAGTAAAACAAATAATCAAGTACATCAATATCCGGCATCAAATAACAATCTAAAATCAAACAATTTTGATATCCGCCATGGCGTACGGCCCGATCCCACCCTGGTAGTCTCAACCTCGCCGTGGTGTACGGCCCGATCCCACCCTGGTAGTCTCAATCTCGCCGTGGCGTACGACCCGATCCCACTCTGGTAGTCTCAATCTCGCAGTGGCGTACATCCCGATCCCATAGTATAATCAATCATAACTCTGCTGAGGCGTACGGCCCGATCCCATAATATAATCAATCATCACTCTGTCGTGGCGTACTGTAAAGACCCATAAAATTTCTTGCTTAAAATAATGACCGAACGAGTCCCCGAGTTTCTTTTACTGTGGAAATTCCTAAAACGGACCTAATTTGAACAAAAAGTACCCCGGGAGCTAAGTAATTAAATTTTTCCAGAAATTGGGTGTTATGCGACGCTCTATGCGATCGCATAACGTGTATGCGGACCAACTGCGACCGTATTTTGGTTCTGCGGATTGCATAGCTGTCGCATAATTGCCTTTGAGTTTTGGGGAGGAGTGTTATGTGATGCACTATGCGATCGCATAACGAGTATGCGGACCGCATAATGGTCGCATACCTGGGCAGATTGTTTTCAAATTTTGGCCCACTTGAGGGCCATTCTGCGATCCAATATGCGGACCGCATGTCAGGAATGCGATCGCATTCCTGACCGCATATTCGACATGGTCTTTTAATTTTCTAAATTTTTATACCCGACCCCAGTTTCATTTACCCCCTACCGCCTTTCATTTTAACTGGTTTCTAAACAAAATAGAGAGAAGTGAGAGTGGGTTCTAGGGAGAGAAGTCCTCATCTTCCCCAAATTGGTCCTCCATCTCTACCCAGGCTTGGAAGTCTATCGAGTAGTCGTCATCTTCTTCATCATAAGAGGTAAGTCTTCACCCTATGTTTTCACAAATTCTAGGAATTTAACTAAGAATAAAACATACATAGGTTGGTTCTTCAGAATTAAAGTTGAGACCTTGCATGCATGTGAATAATCTTCCATAACCTAGTAAAGGGAAGCAAGTAGAGTAATCTTTCACTAAAAAGGGTTTAGTCAATCTAAGGGATCACATAGTGTTTGATAAAATGCTCAAATGAATTCGAGACTCCTAATTCTAAGGTAAATATGTCGCATTGTGAACTAGACTGACGGTGCTATGCGGTTCGGTGAATTGCAATAGAAATTAAAAAGGGGAAACTCGACTCCAGGTATGTATGGCTAACTTTAATCTTTGTAAAATCGCTTTGTGGTGTCCGAGCATACGGTACGTGTATTGGTGTGAATGTGTGCAACTGGTTGTTCGAATTGTGTTGAAGCGTGAAGTGTATTCCTTGTCTGTCTTTAGTTGATCACCACACTACTATGCTATGTGAAATGATGCTAGTAGGATAATGAATCCAAGAGTATGAATGTATATGCTAAAGGCTGTGTAACAAGTAATGAAAAGGAGTTGTGGTGTGATGTAATTGAATAAAAAGGCTGTGGCAATATCGTATATGATTCACTGTTTGGTAAGGTTTTTTGTGGCACGATTTTTCCTTTTATACATATTGTGGGTTGTAAAGAAGCTGTATTCCTATTGCTGAAATTTTCTATGATTGAATTGTGAATTGTCATTGTTGATATGAGATATGATTGTTTGGTGGGATCGGGTTGCGCGCCGCTACAGGAGGGATAAGAGTGATATGTGAGAAGTGATAAGGGTGTGATGTGATTGTCCGGTGGGATCGGGTTGCACGCCGCAACAGAAACACAACCAATGATTGTGATTGTCCGGTGGGATCAGGTTGCACGCCGTAACAGAAACATAATAAATGATTGTGATTGACAGGTAAGATCGGGTTGCGCACCGCAACAGAAGAAATAAGGGTGAAATGTTGAGAAGGGACAAGGGTGGAATGCGATTGTGATTGTGATGAAGTAAAAATTGTGGAACTTCCATTGTGTATCTTTCTATATCTTGAGCAGTAATTGTGTGACTCTCTGTCTGTCTCTTGCCTGTGCATTGTTGAGTTTACTTAGAGTAAAGTTTGTTCATACATACCACTACAATTCAAATGTACTGAAGTTCCTTTTGCTGGGGGCGCTACATTCTTGTGATGATTGTAGATGGTTCTATAGCAGGTACTCCAGCCCACGGACAATAGTGCCTCGTCTACGTCCTATCAGTTGTTTTGGTGAGCCCCTCTCCTCTCGGGGCCCTGTGTGGTTCATGCCACCTCTTCTTCCGGATTTTTATTTTGGTATTTGTGTAAGGTATAGCCGGAGCCTTGTTAGCGGCAAGTATTATATAACTCTTTCGTACTCATAGAGGATCCGTAGACAGGAAATGTGGGTTATGTACATATGTATTTTGGGCAGTATATGTTGTAGACCACGTAAAGTAAACATGTATGCTATGTATATTTTGTAAGTATTGTACCACATGTGGGAAATGACAGAAATCTATAATTAAATTCCAGGTTGTAAGAATGTGTCTAAATTATAATTGAACAATGTACATTGAAAATCTCGGGATAATATGTAGGATGGAAAAAGGAATCCAGGTCCGCTTGACAGGGGCTACCCGGTCGAGTGTCGGTCGTGTCCCTCGGTTTTGGGGCGTGACAAACTTGGTATCAGATCCTAAGGTTTTAAAAGAGTCCTAGGATGTCTCGGAGTCGTATCCATTTGAGCCCTTCTTATCTGTGTGGGGGCTACACGGACATTTAGGAAATTACTCTTTTCATTGTTATTCTATATCGTGCGGTGAGGTGGAAAGTGAAAATTTCCTTGTCTAATTCGTGCTTTGTTTCGAAATTTTTCAGTAATGGCACCAAAGAAGAGAGCTCGACTCGGCCTTGAGGCCAATGCCACCCCAAGTGTTGATGTGAATCATGTACCAGGTAGTGCGGGTGAGAGTGACTCCCCGGCCTTGAATCTGCTGGACCCTTCTATTCCGGATCAAAGCATTCCTGTTCCTGCGGCGGCGGGGGGTGCTGTAATCCCTCCCGCTGATATTCCTGATCCCTCTACGGTTCCATCTTTCGGTCCCGGTACGTCCGAGGGGGACCTCAGAGGAGCTATTCAAATGTTAACTCAGCTGGTGGCCGCTTAGGCCCAAAGATCTCATGCTACCCCTTCGTCCTCCAGCGGACAGGGAGATTCTGCTGGCTCAAGAGTCAACTAGTTTCTGCGGTTGGCCCTCCAGAGTTCCCAGGTACGGATGCAGAGGCCGATCCACAGGATTTTCTTGATGAGATGTACAAGACCCTTCGGGTGATGAAGGCTACATGGACAGGGGGGGTTGAGTTAGCTTCGTATAGGCTGAGGGGAGCAACATATTTCTGGTTCAAGATGTGGGAGGGTTCCCGTGGGAAGGGAAGTCCTCCGGCTAGATGGGGCAAATTTTGCCTGCCGAGACTGTGGCAGCCCGTGCTACTGAGTTTGAGGTCCTCAAGCAGGGCAGTATGAGTGTTTGGTAGTACCACATGGAGTTCGTAAGGTTGTCCAAGTATGCTCCCCAGTTAGTGTCGACCATGGATGCTCGAGCTCGACGATTTGTTCAAGGTCTCAGTCCTTTGGTTGTGAATGAGGATGCTACACCGGCTTTGCACTCGGACATGAATTATGGGAAGATTGTGGGATTCGCCCAGGCTACGGAGGCTAGAAAGTTGAACATACGGGCAGACAGGGACAGAAGCGGCAGAGCCCGGTCGGTGGGTCACTCAGGGAGCGCAGTTTCAAAGGGGAGACCAGTTCAGGGGGAGGGGGCCATCAGGGCCAACCCAGTCTTATGCACAATCTTCAACCAGCGCACCGCCATCCGTACACCGTTATCAGCCGAATAGTCATTGGACACCAGGATGCGACAGCAGGAGACCCTATCAGTCAGGTCATCCCGGAGGAAGGTTCCAGCAGCAGGGGAGGGCTCTGTGCCCTCAATGCGGAGGGTTCCATACTGGGGCCTGTTATTTCGATCGGCCGATATGCTACAGGTGTGGGGTGAGGGGTCATCTTCAGCGGGATTGCCGTGCGCCCAGCCAGGGCATGGGTAGGGGGTTTGCCCAGTCATCCGGTTCTTCAGCCGCCACATCTTCAGTGCGTCCTCCAGCTCCAGCAGGACATGGTGTAATTAGGGGTGGGGCTCGTGGTAGAGGTGGACCCANGATCGCCCGATATGCTACAGGTGTGGGGTGAGGGGTCATCTTCAGCGGGATTGCCGTGCGCCCAGCCAGGGCATGGGTAGGGGGTTTGCCCAGTCATCCGGTTCTTCAGCCGCCACATCTTCAGTGCGTCCTCCAGCTCCAGCAGGACATGGTGTAATTAGGGGTGGGGCTCGTGGTAGAGGTGGACCCAGCCGATTCTATGCTTTGAGTGGTCGCCAGGACGCGGAGGCTTCTCCAGATGTTGTCACAGGTATTCTGAATGTTCAAACACTTGATTGCTATGCTCTTATTGATCCAGGGTCCTCCTTGTCCTATTTTACCCCGTTTATTGCTTCAAGTTTTGGGATAGAACCCAAACAACTTCATGAGTCATTCTCTGTATCGACTCCGGTTGGTGATTCTATTACAGCAGCGCGAGTCTGCAAGAATTGTGTTGTCACGGTATGTGGTCGCGTTACCACGGCCGATCTTATTGAGCTTGATATGATAGATTTTTATATTATTATGGGAATGGACTGGCTTTATTCGTGCTTTTCTAAGATCGACTGCCGAACGAGAGTCATGAGACTCGAGTTTCCTAATGAGCCGGTTATTGAGTGGAAGGGGAATGGTGTGGTGCCGAAAGGTAGGTTTATCTCCTGCCTTAAGGCCTCAAATATGATTAAGAAGGGGTGTATCTATCATTTGGTCTGGGTCGCAGACACCGCTTCAGAAGTGTCGGTCCCCGAGTTCGTGCCAGTTGTGAATGAGTTTCTTGAAGTATTTTCGGACGAGCTTCCAGGGATTCTACCAGATAGAGAGATCGGTTCTGGGATTGATGTACTACCAGATACGAAGCCAATATCTATTCCACCATACAGAATGGCGCCAACAGAGTTAAGGGAGTTAAATGAGCAGTTGAAGGATTTATTAGATAAGGGGTTAATTCGGCCGAGTGTGTCGCCGTGGGGTGCTCCGGTTCTTTTTGTTAGGAAGAAGGATGGGTCGCTTCGGATGTGTATTGATTATCGGCAGCTCAACAAAGTCACTATCAAAAACAAGTATCCATTGCCTCGAATAGATGATTTGTTTGATCAATTGCAAGGTGCAAGGTTCTTCTCCAAAATTGATTTACGGTCTGGGTATCATCAGTTGAAGATCAGAGAGCAGGATATTCCTAAGACCGCCTTCAGGACTCGTTATGGTCATTTTGAATTTTCGTAATGTCCTTTGGGCTGACCAATGCTCCAGCAGCTTTTATGGATCTTATGAATCAGATTTTCAAGCCATTCCTAGACTCCTTCGTGATTGTTTTTATTGATGACATCCCTGTCTACTCGCGAAGTTGGGAAGATCATGCTAATCACCTCAGAGCAGTCCTGCAGGCTCTTCATCATCATCACATGTATGCTAAATTTTTGAAATGTGAGTTTTGGCTAGAATCAGTCGTGTTTTTGGGTCATGTTGTTTCCAGAGAAGGGATTCAGTTAGATCCCTAGTAGATCATGGAAGTGAAAGATTGGCCTAGACCAATGACCCTGACGGAAGTTCGCAGTTTCTTGGGTCTAGATGGGTATTATCGGAGGTTTGTGGAGGGATTCTCTACCTTCACCTCCCCATTGACTAAATTGATGCAGAAAGCAGTGAAGTTCCAGTGGTCTGACGCTTGTGAGAAAAGTTTTCAGGAATTAAAGTCGAGATTGACTTCGGCACCGGTATTGACCTTGCCAGAAGGTATAGAGGGATTTGTGGTTTATTGCGATGCTTCAAGGGTTGGTTTGGGGTGTGTTTTGATGCAACATGGGAAGGTCATAGCGTATGCTTCAAGGCAACTCAAGAATTACGAGAAGAATTATCCGACGCATGATTTGGAGCTCGCGGCTGTGGTGTTTGCATTAAAAATTTTGCGACATTATCTTTATGGAGTCCACGTGGATGTGTTCTCAGACCACAAAAGTCTTCAGTATTTATTCAAGCAGAAGGAACAGAATCTAAGGCAGCGGAGGTGGTTAGAATTGCTTAAGGATTATGATATGAACATCTTGTACCATCCAAGAAAGGAGAGTGTGGTGGCCGACGCTCTCAGTCGGAAGTCTATGCGTAGTTTGGCTCATTTGGAAGCGGATCAGAGGCCCTTGGCTCGGGAGGTTTATCAATTTGCCAGTTTGGGGGTTTGTCTTTCGACCTCGGGCGAAGGGGAGGTTATGGCGCATAATGGGGCAGAATCGTCACTGGTAGCAGAAGTAAAATAAAAGCAGTTTAGTGATCCAACATTGGCATAGTTGAAGGAAGCAGTTCTGAATGACAAGATTTCGGCACTTTCACTCGCCAACAATGATGGAGTGTTGCAATGTCAAGGTAGGCTATGTGTTCCAGATGTAGATAATCTTCGGGAGAGGGTAATGGCGGAGGCTCATAGCTCC
>ML299470.1:524-27075 GCA_005239495.1 Nicotiana undulata | reverse complement strand
CCAGGTTCTACGAAAATGTATCATGATCTCCGGGAAATTTATTGGTGGAGCGGTATGAAGAGGGATGTGGCGGACCTTGTATCCAAATGTTCAAATTGCCAACAGGTGAAGGCCGAGCATCAGAGGCCCGGTGGGTTAACCCAGCTTATGGAAATACCAATGTGGAAGTGGGAAATGATTAATATGGATTTCGCGGTAGGGTTACCTCGCACTCAGCGTAAGTTCGACTCGATTTGGGTGATAGTGGATCGACTTTCGAAATCAGCTCACCTTTTGCCAGTTAAGTCCACCAATATAGCGGAACAGTATGCTCAATTGTACATCAAGGATATAGTTAGACTTCATGGCACTCCAGTTTCTATTATCTCAGATTGAGGGCCCAGTTTACAGCTAATTTTTGGCAGAAATTTCAGCAAGGTTTGGGTACTCAGGTAAATCTCAGCACAGCTTTCCATCCACAGACTGACGATCAGGCAGAGCGGACTATTCAGACGCTCGAAGATATGCTACGGGCTTGTGTTTTAGACTTCAAGGGTAATTGGGATGATCATTTGCTGCTTGTCAAATTTTCTTATAATAACAGCTTCCATGCTAGTATCCGGATGGCCCCGTTTGAGGCATTGTACGGTAGGAGGTGTAGATCTCCGATCAGATGATTCGAGGTTGGTGAAGCAGAATTGTTAGGACCAGATCTTGTGCACCAATCTATGGAGAAATTTAGAGTCATTCAGGAAAGGATGAAAACTGCTCAGAGTCGCCAGATATCTTACGCCGATATTCGCCGGAGAGAATAGAATTCCAAGTAGATGATTGGGTGTTCTTAAAGGTGTCTCCCATGAAGAGAGTAATGCGGTTTGGGAAGAAAGGGAAGTTGAGCCCCAGGTACGTCGGGCCGTATCGAATTTCTCAATGGGGAGGGCAAGTAGCTTATAGGTTGGAATTGCCCCCTGAGTTGTCATTAGTACACCCGGTGTTCCACATGTCTATGTTGAAAAAGGTAATTAGAGATCCATCCACCATCGTGCCAGTCGAAACCATTGAGGTGATTGAACTGTATGGAGCGCACTGAAATGGCCCAAAGTTATGCGCAAATTATGTGGCACTAATTGAATCTCATGCCAATTTGTGATGTAAGGAAGATGAACTATATGTATTTGTCAAGGTAATTGGATATGTGCAAGTGTTGAGGTAATGAGTTGTATACCAGTTGTAGGAATAACAGAAACTGTGTAATGATGCTTGGAAATGTGTTTCGGAGGCTCTCTGACAGGTAGATAGGCCTAATTATAAAGGAAACTCTGGCGAAATTTTCTGAAAATATTGAAGTTAGTGTAAATTGAGAAGTTTTCATATCATGTTTTGAAAACCCAACGATTTCCAAAATCCTCATTCGAGGATGAATGATTTTTTTAAGGGGGGGAGAATAAAAAGACCCGTAAAATTTCTTGCTTAAAATAATGGCCGAACGAGTCCCCGAGTTGCTTTTACTGTGGAAATTCCTAAAACGGACCTAATTTGAACAAAAAGTACCCCGGGAGCTAAGGAATTAATTATTTCCAAAAATTGGGTGTTATGCGACGCACTATGTGATCGCATAACGTATATGCGGACCGCATAGTGGTCGCATACACAGGCAGATCACTGCCCAACTGAAGGACAACTATGCGGTCCAATCTGCGACCGCATTTCGGTTCTGCGGATCGCATAGCTGTCGCATTATTGCCTTTGAGTTTTGGGGAGGGGTGTTATGCGACGCACTATGCGATCGCATAACGAGTATGCGGACCGCATAGTGGTCGCATACCTGGGCAGATTGTTTTCAAATTTTGGCCCACCTGAGGGCCATTCTGCGGTCCAATATGCGGACCGCATGTCAGGAATGCGATCGCATTCCTGACCGCATATTCGACACGGTCTTTTAATTTTCTAAATTTTTATACCCGACCCCAGTTTCATTTAACCCCTACCCCCTTTCATTTTAACTGGTTTCTAAACAAAATAGAGAGAAGTGAGAGTGGGTTCTAGGGAGAGAAGTCCTCATCTTCCCCAAATTGGTCCTCCATCTCTACCCAGGCTTGGAAGCTTATCGAGTAATCGTCATCTTCTTCATCATAAGAGGTAAGTCTTCACCCTATTTTTTCTCAAATTTTAGGAATTTCACTAAGAATAAAACACACATAGGTTGGTTCTTGAGAATGAAAGTTGAGACCTTGCATGCATGTGAATAATCTTCCATAACCTAGTAAAGGGAAGCAAGTAGAGTAATCTTTCACTAAAAAGGGTTTAGTCAATCTAAGGGATCACATAGTGTTTGATAAAATGCTCAAATGAATTCGAGACTCCTAATTCTAAGGTAAATATGTCGCATTGTGAACTAGATTGACGGTGCTAGGCGGTTCGGTGAATTGCAATAGAAATTAAAAAGGGGAAACTCGACTCCAGGTATGTATGGCTAACTTTAATCTTTGTAAAATCGTTTTGTGGTGTCCGAGCATACGGGATGTGTATTAATGTGAATGTGTGCAACTGGTTGTTCGAATTGTGTTGAAGCGTGAAGTGTATTCCTTGTCTGTCTTTAGTTGATCACCACACTACTATGCTATGTGAAATGATGCTAGTAGGATAATGAGTCCAAGAGTATGAATGTATATGCTAAAGGCTGTGTAACAAGTAATGAAAAGGAGTTGTAATGTGATGTAATTGAATAAAAAGGCTGTGGCAATATCGTATATGATTCACTGTTTGGTAAGGTTTGTTGTGGCACGATTTTTCCTTTTATACATATTGTGGGTTGTAAAGAAGTTGTATTCCTATTGCTGAAATTTCTTGTGATTGGATTGTGAATTGTCATTGTTGATATGAGATATGATTGTTTGGTGGGATCGGGTTGCGCGCCGCAACAGGAGGGATAAGGGTGATATGTGAGAAGTGATAAGGGTGTGATGTGATTGTCTGGTGGGATCCGGTTGCACGCCGCAACAGAAACACAACCAATGATTGTGATTGTCCGGTGGGATCGGGTTGCACGCCGTAACAGGAACATAATAAATGATTGTGATTGACAGGTGGGATCGGGTTGCGCGCCGCAACAGAAGAAATAAGGGTGAAATGTTGAGAAGGGACAAGGGTGGAAATGCGATTGTGATTGTGATGAAGTGAAAATTGTGGAACTTCCATTGTGTATATTTCTATATCTTGTGCAGTGATTGTGTGACTCTCTGTCTGTCTCATGTCTGTGCATTGTTGAGTTTACTTAGAGTAAAGTTTGTTCATACATACCAGTACAATTCAAATGTACTGACATCCCTTTGCCGGGGGCGCTACATTCTTGTGATGATTGTAGGTGGTTCTATAGTAGGTACTCCAGCCCACCAACAGTAGTGCCTCTTCTACGTCCTATCACCTATTTTGGTGAGCCCCTCTCCTCTTGGGGCCCTGTGTGGTTCATGCCACCTCTTCTTCCGGATTTTTATTTTGGTATTTGTGTAAGGTATAGCCGGAGCCTTGTTACTGACAAGTATTATATAACTCTTCCGTACTCATAGAGGCTCCATAGACAGGAAATGTGTGTTATGTACATATGTATTTTGGGCAGTATAAATTGTAGACCACGTAAAGTAAACTTGTATGCTATGTATATTTTGTAAGTATTGTACCACATGTGGGAAATGACAGAAATCTATAATGAAATTCCAGGTTGTAAGAATGTGTCTAAATTATAATTGAATAATGTACATTTGAAATCTCGGGATAATATGTGGGATGGAAAAAGGAATCCAGATCTGCTTGACTGGGGCTACCCGGTCGAGTGCCGGTCGTGTCCCTCGGTTTTGGGGCTTAACACGTACGGCCCGATCCCATAATATAATCAATCATCACTCTGTCGTGGCGTACGGCTCGATCCCATAATATAATCAATCATCACTTTGCCGTGATTCTCTTATCACACTTAAATCAAGCCAAGTATCACAACGTTCAAAGACAACAACACCAATCACACAAGTATACAAGTCATGTCTTGCTACAACATGGGAAAACAATAAGCATGTTGTGCCCTAGCTAGCCAAACGAAGCAGTAATAGCCACTACGTACGGACTCTCGTCACTCGGTGCGTACGTAGCCCCCAAACAAGATCACATAGCAAACAAGTTTACCTAGAGGGACAATTTCCCTCTTACGAGGTTAGAAAGGAGACTTACCTCGATAAAAACACTCCTCGGACCAAGGATCGGATCAAAATATGCGCCCGAAATTCTGAAACTACCCTCGACGGCTCACAGCTAGCCAAACATAGCATAATTGAATCAATTTATGCTCCAAGAATAAGAATTAACAAGAAATCCCAAATATAGTATTCTTGAAGATTTTTTGAAATTTTGACCTCAAGCCCACGCGTTCGGATTTAAAAAATTCTCGAAGGAATGAATTACCTGATGCCCAAGGATCGTAATTACATAATTTATTTAGGAGTTCATGGCTAAAAAGGGATAATTCACTAATTATCAAAGCCCTAGGATGTCTACCAAATTTCATGATTTTCATGAATTTAGAGAGAAAATCATACTAACCTGGAAGGACTTGACCTTGGAAAGCTTTTCCCTAGCTTTGAGGAGCTCTAATGCAGGTTGGGTATTGAATAATGAAGAAAGAATCCCGTAATTGGACATTTAAATACTGCCCAGGTAAACCTTCACTGCGATTGCGGCATCAGACCCCCAGGAAGCACTATGAGATCGCATAGATGGGGCCTGCGATCACCGAGGGTAGGGAGGTAGGCTTATGCGATCGCAGGAGTGAGGTATGCGACCGCAGAGAGGAACAAGCAGTAGGGGGTAGGTAGGTGACTTGTGCGATCGCAGAGAACATTGGATGGCCCAGTATAATTACTTCTCTGCGATCGCAAAGAAGGAAACCAGACAGAAAAATTTCTATTTTTTCCAACTTAGCTCCTGGGGGTCTAAAACACCACCAAGCCCCCCGGGACCCCGTCCAAAAGCACCGGCAAGTCTGTATTCATGATACGGACTCGCTCGAACTTCCGGAACATGAAAAACAACCACGGAACTCAAAACTTCAACCCCAGAACCAAATTAATCAAACTTAAGAACTTTGAAATTCTAGAATTCATTACAATATGCCGGACGGGTCTATACTACTCGGAATGACCCCAAATTTTGCAGACAAGTCATAAATGATTATTCGGAACTATTGTCGATTCCGAAATTCCATTCGTACCCCGATAGCATGAAGTCCCGTTCCAGGCCAAATTCTAAACTTAAGGAAATCCTGAATTCCATTTCGGGCGCCGAAATGCTCCTAGGTCATCAGAAACCCGAGCTGAACATACGCCCAAGTCCGAAATCATCATACGGAGCTACTCGAGCTGTCAGAACTCGATTCCGAGGTTGTTTCTAAAATGTTGACCGAAGTCAAACTTGGCCAAATAGGCTATCCTTAAGGAACCAAGTGTTCCTAAACCATCCAAATCATTCCCAAATCCCGGACCACCCGCTCCCACGAGTCATAAAGCACGAATAGCCGCTATGGAAGGTTTCATTTAAGGAAACGAGACCCTGATACGCAAAACAACCAGCTGGGTCGTTACATTCTCCCTCTCTTAAATAAACGTTCGTCCTCGAACTGAACTAGAATCGTACCTGGAGTGCTAAATAGTTGTGGATATCTGCTCCGCATGTCCCGCTCGGACTCCCAAGTCACCTCCTCAACTGGTTGGCCCCTCCATTGGACCTTAACCGCAGAAACTGTCTTAGACCTCAACTGGCGGTTCTGCCTATCAATAATGGCAACTGGCTCCTCCTCGAAGCCCAACTTCTCATCTAACTAGATAGTGTTGTAATCAACCACGTGCGAGAAGTCGGCGTGATACCTCCGAAGCATAGATACATGAAATACTGGGTGAACTTCTGATAAGGCTGGAGGCAAAGCAAGCTCATAAGAAACCTCTCCAACCCGCTTCAGCACCTCGAAAGGACCTATAAACCTGGGGGTCAGCTTGCCTTTCTTCCCAAATCTCATAATGCCCTTCATCGGCGAAACCTTGAACATGACCCTATCTCCCTCCATGAATGCTACATCACGTGCCCGCTGATCTACGTAGCTCTTCTGCCTAGACAGGGCTGTACGGAGCCTCTCCTGAATAATCTTCACCCTTTCCAAGGCATCTCTAACCAGATCTGAACCGTATAACTTGGCCTCACCAAGCTCAAACCACCCAATCGGAGAACGGTATCGCCGACCATATAAAGCCTCAAATGGAGCCATCTCGATGCTGGACTCATAACTATTATTGTATGCAAACTCCGCTAAAGGCAAGAACTGGCCCCACTGACCTCCGAAATCAATCATGCAAGCCCTGAGCATATCCTCCAAAATCTTAACTGTACGCTCTGACTGGCCATCAGTCTGAGGGTGAAATGCTGAACTGAGGTCTATCTGAGTACCCATCTCGCTGTGCAAAGCTCTCCAGAAGTGCGAAGTGAACTGAGGACCCCAATCCGAAATGATAGACATCGGCACACCGTGCAACCGGACTATCTCACGAAGGTAAATCTGATCTAGCCTCTCTGTAGTATAAGTAGTAGCCACATGAATGAAATGTGCCGATTTGGTCAATCTATCCACAATGACCCAAACCGCATCAACCTTCCGCAAAGTCCGAGGCAACCCAACCACGAAGTCCATAGTGATACGCTCCCATTTCTACTGAGGAATGGGCATCTGCTGAAACAAGCCTCCTAGCCGCTGATGCTCGTACTTAACCTGCTGACAATTAAGACACCTAGCCACATGCTGAACAATGTCTTTCTTCATCCGCCTCCACCAGTAGTGCTGCTTCAAATCATGGTACATCTTCTTAGCTCCTGGTGAATAGAATACCGAGAACTGTGAGCCTCTGGTAGAATCCTCTCCCTCAGGCCATCAACATTAGGAACACACAATCGGCCCTGGAGTCGCAAAACACCATCCTCGCCCAAAGTAATCCCCTTGCCCTTGCCCTGGACCACCGTATCCCTAAGCTCTGCTAGGCGTGGATCATCAAACTGTCGAGCCTTGATCTCTCCCAATAATGAAGATTGTGCACCACATGAGCTAAAACTCGACGGGGCTCTGAAAGGTCCAATCTTACCAAACAGTTGGCCAAGGACTGAATGTCCAAGGCTAAAGGCCTCTCCCCAGCTGAGATGTAGGCCAAACTACCCATGCTAGCTGCTCGCCAGCTCAATGCATCTGCCACTACATTTGCCTTGCCTGGATGATACAGAATAGTGAGATCATAGTCTTTCAACAACTCAAGCCACCTCTGTTGCCTAAAATTAAGGTCCCTCTGCTTAAGCAGGTACTGCAGGTTGCGGTGGTCAGTATAGACCTCACAAGATACACCATATAGATAATGCCGCCATATCTTCAGAGCATGAACAATCGCTTCCAACTCGAAATCGTGCACAAGGTAATTCTTTTCATGAACCTTCAGCTGGCGCGAAGCATAAGCAATAGCTCTGCCATCCTGCATCAGCACGCATCCCAACACGACGCGTGAAGTGTTGCAATACGCTGCATATACTCCCGAATCAGAAGGCAATGATAACACTGGTGCTGAAGTCAGCTAACTTGAGCTTCTGAAAGCTCGCCTCACAATCGTCGGACCACAGAAATGGAGCATTCTTCTGATTCAATCTAGTGGGCTGCAATAGAAGAAAACCCCTCCACGAACCGATGGTAATAACCTGCTAAACCCAGAAAACTCCTGATCTCAGAAGCTAAAGTAGGACGCGACCAACTCTGAACTGCCTCAATCTTCTGTGGATCAACCTTGATGCCCTCACCGGACACCACATGCCCCAGAAATGCCACAGACTCTAACCAAAAATCACACTTGGAGACAAAATTAGCATATAGCTTCTGCTCTCGCAAGATCTGAAGTACAACTCTCAAATGTTGATCGTGCTCTCCCAGGCTCCGTGAGTAGATCAATATATCATCAATGAAAACAATAACGAAGGAGTCGATATACGGCCTGAATACCATATTCATCAAGTCCATAAATGCTGCTAGGGCATTAGTCAAGCCAAAGGACATCACTAAGAACTCATAGTGGCCATATCTGGTGCAAAATGCAGTCTTTGGGACATCAGAAGCCCGAATCTTCAACTGGTGATAAACAGACCTCACATCAATCTTAGAGAACACACGAGCACCCTGTAGCTGATCAAACAAATCATCAATGCGCGGCAGAGGATACTTGTTCTTGATGGTCACTTTATTCAACTTGCGGTAGTCAATACACATCCGCATAGACCCATCCTTCTTCTTCACAAATAAGACTGGAGCACTCCACTGCGACACACTCGGCCTAATAAATCCCTTCGCCAACAACTCCTCAAGCTGCTCCTTCAGTTCCTTTAGCTCCTTAGGAGCCATACGATAGGAAGGAATAGAAATAGGCTGAGTATCTAGAGCCAAATCAATGCAGAAATATATATCTCGATCTGGAGGCATGCTCGAAAGATCTGAAGGAAACACATCCGGAAAGTCCCGAACGACATGCACTGAATCAAGGGTAGGAGACTCGGCGGTGGCGTCCTACACATAAGCAAGATAAGATAGACACCCTTTCTCGACCATGTGCCGAGCTTTCATGAAGGAAATGACCCAGCTGAAGGCACTAACTGAAACACCCCTCCACTCTAACCTCGGCGACTCAGGCATGGCTAATGTAACTGTCTTGGCATGGCAATCCAGGACAGCATGATGAGGGGATAGCCAATCCATGCCCAAAATGACCTCGAAAGCAACCATATCAAGCAACAACAGGCCGTCTCTTGTCTCAAACCCACATAAATTAATCACACAAGACCGGTAGACCCGGTCTACCATTATAGAGTCGCCCACAGGAGTGGATACATATAAGGGAGAACCCAAAAACTCACAAATAACATCTAGAGAATGGGCAAATAATGCTGAAACATATGAATATGTAGACCCTGGATCAAATAGCACTGAAGCCTCTCTACCACAGACCGAAATAATACCTATAATCACAGCATCTGATGCCACTGCGTCTACCCTGGCTGGAATAGCATAAAATCTGGCTGGAGCAGCCGATGACTGAGCTCCCCAAGATGAGCTGGAGCTGAACGACCCCCTCCTGGCTGGCCTCCTTCTATGGCGACCCCTGCCAACCTGACCTCCACCCTTAGGTGGTCGTGATGCTGGTGCTGTAATCATAGGCTGATGGCTTTGCTGCACGACCTTGCCCCGATACCTGGGAAAAAACCTCCATGCGTGACTCAGATCCCCACACTCGAAGCAACCCCCTCGCACTACTGCTTGTTGCCTTGAAGAGGAGGAACCTTGAATAGCTGAAGAGCGGTGTGAATCCTCTGGTAAAGCACTGGGATAAGAACTGGAGGATCTGTGATGGCTAGAATAACTGCTTGGTCCACTCTGGATGGCTGGAGGATGATAGGAGCGCTCTGGTATGGCGGTGAACTGGGGCCTAACTGGAACAACCCTAGGAGGTACTGGAGGTGCTGAATAGGAAGGCCTGCTGAACTGAACACCTCCATACTGACCCCTGGCCCTAGCTGGAGCCGCTCTGAAGTCACCTGTGAACCTGGGCCTCTTGTCTTGCTGACCCTGCTCTCTACTCCTCGCACGGTAACCCTCGATACGTCGAGCAATTTCGACTACAAGCTGATATGGGGTACCCATCTCCACCTCTCTGGCCATGGAAGTCCTGATACCCGGATGTAAGCCTGCCACAAACCGTCGAACCCTCTCAGCATCTGCGGGCAATATCATGAGAGCATGGCGAGACAACTCTGAGAACTGACCCCGGACATCAGCCCCTGCTCTAACCTCTCAAACTGACCCCGAAGCTCCTCCCTCTCAAATGGTGGAATGTATCTGTCCAAAAATAATTGAATAAACTGCTCCCAAGTAACCGGTGGAGACCCTGCTGGTCTACTGAGTACATAAGACTGCCACTAGCGGCGAGCTCTTCCCTCAAGCAGAAATGTCGTGAAGTCTACCCCATGTGACTCTAATATCCTTATGTTGTGTAGTCTGTCCCTGCACCTCTCGATAAAATCCTGTGCATCCTCTCCCCGCTCACCCCCGAAGGTCGGAAGGCGAAGCTGGGTCCATCTACCCAGCAGCTTCTGCTGGTCTATCTCTGCAACTGGCCTGGGATCCGGTGCTGCCACCCCATGCTGAACCGCGATCACTGGTGGAATATCTGGAGTACGATGTACTGTTGCTGCTGGTCCTGTAGCCTGAGCGGTAGGGGTCTGAACTCCCCCTCCTGCCTGGGAAGTAGCAGAATCTGATGGAAGTACCCCTTCCTAGGACATAATGTCCATTAACCTCAGCATACGGCCCATGACTTCATGGAAACCTGGCGCCGTCATAAACTCAGCTGGTGGTGGAACTACTGGAGGCAGCTCATCCTGCTCCTCAACATAAGGATCCCTAATCGGTGCAACTGGTACAGCTCTGGGATGCCCTCACCCCCTACTACGAACAGGAGCCCTACCCCTGCCCCTACCGCGCCCTCGAGCGGCGGGGGTAGCAGCCTCCCCTGGATCAGGAACATGTGAAGCACGCGTCCTCACCATCTGTGAGAGAGTAGAAGAACAAGTTTGAGTACATCACCGATTGCACGATAGGACATGAACAAAAGGAATTTCTTAATGCCCTATAGCCTCCTGAAGATAAGTACAGACGTCTCCGTACCGATCCGTAAGACTCTACTAGGTTTGCCCGTGACTCGTGAGACTAAGTGAACCTAAGGCTCTGATACCACGTTGTCACGACCCAAATCCTAATTCAGGTCACGATGGCGCTCAACAGCGAGGTTAGGCAAGTCGATATAACTTTCACTAAGTGATACCCTTCCCATTCGATCAAACAAGTCAATGATTACCAGTTTATAACAACTAACCTGATACTATCCTTGAGTGAAGGTAAAATCATAGTAGATACAAGGCCGAAATAAAACATACACCTAGATATATATCCCAAAAACCACAACATATATACCACGTGTGTGCCAGGAACTAGTGTCAGGAGTGTCACGGGAAACTACTGAATATACAATGACTACAACATATACAGGGTCTCAGTCTGAATGAAATAGACAGAGAGCATAACAAAAGAAACTCCAGGGTGCTGCTAGGAAGTCTCCAGGAAAGAAGCTCACCGTGAAGTATGACCACGCTACCAATATCTGGCACCGGCCTGAAAATCAGATGGACTAGCCTCCGGACCTGTACAATCAAATACAGAAAAGGAAAGAAAGTGCAGCATGAGTACATATATATAAATATGTACCCAGTGAGTATCCCGTCTAATCTCGAAGAAGTAGTGACGAGAGGTCGACTCGATACTCACTAAGGTCCAACAGTCGTAAGGTAAGCAGGATGTAAAGAAAACTGTAGGCAAGTAATACAAATAATCAAGTACATCAATATCCGGCACCAAATAACAATCTCAAATCGAACAAGTTTGATATCCGCTGTGGCGTACGGCCCGATCCCACCCTGGTAGTCTCAATCTCGCCGTGGCGTACGGCCCGATCCCACCCTGGTAGTCTCAATCTCACCGTGGCATACAGCCCGATCCCATCCTGGTAGTCTCAATCTCGCCATGGCGTACGGCCCGATCCCACCCTGGTAGTCTCAATCTCGCCGTGGCGTACGGCCTGATCCCATAATATAATCAATCATCACTCTGCCGTGGTGTACGGCCCGATCCCATAATATAATCAATCATCACTCTGCCGTGATTCTCTTATCACACTTTAATCAAGCAAACTATCACAACGTTCAAAGACAACAATACCAATCACACAAGTATACAAGTCATGTCTATGCTACAATAGGGGAAAACAATAAGCATGTTGTGCCCTAGCTACCCGGACGAAGCAGTAATAGCCACTATGTACGGACTCTCGTCACTCGGTGCATACGTAGACCACAAACAAGATCACATAGCAAACAAGGTTACCTAAAGGGACAATTTCCCTCTTACGAGGCTAGAAAGGAGACTCACCTCGATAAAAGCACTCCTCAGACCAAGGACCGGATCAAAATATACGCTCGAAATTTTGAAACTACCCTCGACGGCTCACAGCTAGCCAAACATAGCATAATTGAATCAATTTATGCTCCAAGAATAAGAATTAACAAGAAATCCCAAATATAGTATTCTTGATGGTTTTTTGAAATTTCGACCCCGGGCCCACGCGTTCAGATTTTGAAAATTCTCGAAGGAATGAATTACCCGAAGCCCAAGGATCGTAATTACATAATTTATTTAGGAGTTCAAGGATAAAAAGGGATAATTCACTAATTATCAAAGCCCTAGGAATGTCTACCAAATTTCATGGTTTTTTGATATTTTAATAGATAACTAGTTAGATTTCCATAATAAATTCATGAATTTAGAGAGAAAATCATACTAACCTGGAAGGACTTGACCTTGGACAGCTTTTCCCTAGCTTTGAGGAACTCTAATAGAGGTTGGGTATTGAATAATGAAGAAGAATCCCGTAATTGGACATTCAAAATACTGCCTAGGAAAATCTTCACTGCGATCGCGGCATCAGGCCTGCGATCGCGGAGAACAAATGACCCTGGCTCCCAGGAAGCACTATGTGATCGCATAGATGGGACCTGCGATGGAAGAGGGTAGGGAGGTAGGCTTATAGGATCGCAGGAGTGAGGTCTGCGACGTCAGAGAGGAACAGGCAATAGGGGGGTAGGTAGGTAACTTGTGCGATCGCAGGGGTGAGTCTGCGTTCGCAGAGAGTTGGGAAGGGGACCTTATGCGATCGCGGAGTGATGTCTGCGATCGCAGAGAAGGAAACCAGACAGAAAAATTTCTAGTTTTAAAAACTTAGCTCCCGGGGGTCTAAAACACCCCCGAGCCCCCCGGGACCCTGTCCAAAAGCACCGGCAAGTCTATATTCATGATACGGACTCGCTCGAACTTCCGGAACATGAAAAACAACCACGGAACTCAAAACTTCAACCCCAAAACCAAATTAATCAAACTTAAGAACTTGTAAATTCTAGAATTCATTACATTACGCCGGACGGGTCTATACTACTCGGAATGACCCCAAATTTTGCAAAAAAGTCATAAATGACTATTCAGAACTATTGCTGATCCCAGAATTCCATTCGGACCCCGATAGCATGAAGTCTCGTTCCATGCCAAATTCTAAACTTAAGGAAATCCTGATTTCCATTTTGGGCACCGAAACGCTCCCGGGTCATCAGAAACCGGAGTCGAACATACGCCCAAGTCCGAAATCATCATACGGAGCTACTGGAGCTGTCAGAACTCGTTTCCGAGGTCGTTTGCTCAAAATGTTGACCGAAGTCAAACTTGGCCAAATAGGCCAGCCTTAAGGAACCAAGTGTTCCTAAACCATCCAAATCATTCCCAAATCGCGGACAACCCGCTCCCGCGAGTCATAAAGCACGAATAGCCGCTATGGAAGGTTTCATTTAAGGAAACGGGACCCTGATACGCAAAACGACCGGTTGGGTCATTACAAATAGGCTTATCCTGCTCGCGAATCATACATGCGACTCAGGTACCCATAGATACACATATTCACACAATAAATCCACATTTTTATCAGGAAAACAGTTATTCAGAAAAGTGGTGAAATTCTCTTTTAAGTGACACGAAGATAATATTTGAATCTTTGTCTGTAAATTCATTTGCCAAGTTTAATAATGTTTAAATATTATAAATTTATCAGGAACACAATTATCCACAGACGAATCAATTCTCTTTCTAAATGATTAAGAAAAGTAAACTCTAACTTTCTTAGGTAATCAATTACTAATTCGATAGTATTAACAGTCTAATATCATTGGCAAGATCACAAGTACAACAAGTAAGGCATGCTAGTGGGTCCTAGACTACCCATACACAAGCATAATAGTAGCTACGCACGGACTCCCGTCACCTCGTACGTACGTAGTCCCCGCAAATAGTAGCACATATTCAATTAGTTCACCTATGGGGACAATTCTCGCTCCCAAGGTTAGAAAAGAGACTTACCTCGCTCCGAAATTCCATAATTCGGCTTCCAAGCCCTTCTGACGACTCAAATAAATTACACAATGCTCCAAAGCTATCCAAATAACGGAAAATTAATTAAAATATACCCTAATACGCATAATCATTCAATTTATATGAAATCCCAACTCCGCTCGAAGTATTGACAAAATTGCCCTTGGGCCCACGTGCCCGGATTCCGAAATTTCTCGAAGATAAACTCTACCTATAGTCTTTCTAGTTCAAATATACAATTTACTCTAACTTTCATGCTCAAATGGTGAAAGTCCAAAATACCAAATTCTAGGTTTTCACCTCAAAATCCCATATTTCTACTAATTCCCACACTTAAATCCGAACATAAACCATGTATTTGACTTGAAATGAGTTGGAATGACTTACCTTGTGATACTTGAAGAAAATTTTTCACTTGAAGCTCTCCACAATCGCCCATACCAAATGAAAATAGGAGAATAAATGGCAAATATCCCGTTTTTAAAGAACCTCACTGCCTATAGTAGTTCTGCACCTGCGGTCACTTGACCGCTTCTGTGGTTCCGCAGGTGCGACACATAATCCGCTTCTGCGGTCCTCCCCCAGCCCCTGGACTTATGCATTTGCGCCTTACCTTCCACGAATGCGGTCCCGCTTCTGCAGTGGAATGACCGCATCTGCGGTCCCAGCTATCCTAGGGCTAGATCGCTCATGCGACCTCCATGTCCGCTTCTGCGGCTCTGCACCTGCGGCCATAGCCTTGCAGGTGCGGTCACACCAGACACCAGCAGCTTCAGCCCTTCTTCAAACTCCAAATTTGATCCGTTAACCACCCGGAATCCACCCGAGGCCCCCGGGACCCCGTCCAATTACACCAACCTGTTCCAAAACATAATGTGAACCTGCTCGAGGCCTCAAATCACACAAAATAACATCGAAACAATGAATCTCTCTCCAATTCAATCTTTATGAACTTAGAAATTTCAAACTTCTACATTTGACGCCGAAACCTATCAAATCACGTCCGATTGACTCCAAATTTTGTACACAAGTCACATTCAACATTACGGACCTGCTCCAACTTTGGGATATAAAAATTTCCACTTCCGATCGGGCTTCTCAAAAACCTTCAAATTTCTATCTTTAGCCAAATGACTTCAAAATGACCTACGGACATCTGAATTCATTTACAATCGCGCTCCTAACTCCAGAATCACCATACGGAGCTATTCCCAAACTCGGAATCCCAAACGGACATCAATATCACTGAAACGCACTTCAACCCAGACTTAAGAAATTTCTTCTAAAATGCTGACTTCCACAATATACGCTGAAACGCTCCCGGGTTATCCAAAACCCGATCCGGACATACGCCCCAGTCCGAAATTATCATACGAACCTGCTAGAACCTTCAGATCCTGATTCCGAGGTCGTTTACTCCAATTTCAGTCTTAGTCGATTCTTCCAACTTAAGGCTTCTAAAATGAGAATTTGCTTTCCAATTTGACTTCGAACTTCCCAAAATTCAACTTCGACCACGCCTACGAGTCATAATACCTAAAACGAAGCTACTCATGACCTCAAACTATTGAACGATGAGCTAGAGCTCAAAACGACCGGTCGGGTCATTACACAACTAGCAAGGGTTAACTTTATGAACACGCCATATTCAGAAGCATGTGAAATTCTAGATGAGATGGAGAACACCTCCTCAGCTTGGCAAAGTCTGGTAAACGTTCCTCAGGGTGACCCTAATGTCATCCAATTTCACAAGGAAATTCATGATCACAGACAATCCATAGCAGAGTTGACAAGTACTATGAATCAGTTAGCAAAAGCTCAGCTTCAGTAAGTTCAGGGGCCAAAGAAAGTAAACATCATGGAAGGAGTGAATTTAATGGTCAAAGAGAGGAGACAACGTGGTCAACAAGTGCAAAACAATCAAGATCAATATGATGAAAGTGGTAGTGGTTACAATCAAGACGATTCTTATGATGATCAAAGTGAGGAAGTTTTATATGCCAATAACTACCAAGGTCAACGGAGCAATTCTCCAAATCAACAATGGAGATCATAAGTGAACAATCAAAACTGGGGCAACCAAGGCCAAAGAAATTGGAATAGTGGCAACAACAACAATCCAAACAATTGGGGGAACAACAAGCAAAACTGGGGAAATCAAGGTAATTGGGGTGGCAACAACAATAACAATTGGGGAGGAAATGGAAACCAAGGGAGTTGGAATAATAATAATAACCAAGGCAACCAGGGATCGGGCTTTCAAAGGCCCCCAATGTATCAACAACCCAACAATCTGCCTCCACATCCGTCTCAAGGGAAAAGTTCTTCAAAAAATGAGATGGGCGTGTAGAGAGTATGTTCAAACAAATAATGAAAAGGAATTCCAACTCTGATGCCCAAAGAGCCTCCCGCACTACTTTTATTCGCAACTTGGAAGTAAAAATGGATCAGATTTCTCAACCATTGAATACTCGCCCTAAGGGGCACTATCAAGTGATACGGTAGTAAACTCGAAGGGTGGTAACAATACAGGCCATGCTATGGCGGTGACCACAAGAAGTGGTAGAGAAGGAGATGCAAGTACCTCTAATCCAAAGAATATTGTGAGTGATGATGTTCTGTTGCAAGAAGATGATGAGATTCAAGCCAATGATGAGAATGTGAATGATGAAGTGAGGATCGATATTGATGATAACTTGGAGGAGACTCAAAATTAAATGAACCCGTCTAGGGAACACGTGATAGACATACCAAAAATGGTAGTGTCTAAATCCAAGGTCCCTTTTCCAAGGCCTCCTTCACTGTATTCTCAAAGGCTGGCCAAGAAAAACAACAAAAATCAATTCAAGAAGTTTATTGAGATGATGAAAAGTTTGTCCATCAATGTGCCCTTGGTGGAAGCTCTAGAGCAAATGTTGGGATATGCCAATTTCGTGAAGGACTTGGTAATAAAGAAGAGATCGATGAATTGTGAGACCATCAAAATGACTCATCAAGTGAGTACCATTGTGCACTCCATGGCTCCAAAGCTAGAAGATCTCGGTGCCTTTACAATTCCATGCACCATTGGCAGTGCTGATTTCGCAAAAGCCTTGTGACATTTGGGAGCAAGTATTAATTTGATGCCATATTCGGTGTTCAAAACATTGGGTCAACCGAGAGCTACTCCCATGAGATTTCAAATGGCGGATCGGAGAATGAAGAGGCCGTTTACGATTATCTATGATGTTCTAGTAAGGGTCGACAAGTTTATTTTGCCCGCAGATTTTGTGATTCTAGACTACAAAGTTGCCTATGAGGTGCCGATCATATTGGGGAGACCTTTACTAGAAACAGGGAAGGCATTGGGTTATGTGGAAGCAGGGGATCTCACCTTCCGGGTGGGCGATGAAAATGTTATATTCAACGTGTGCAAAGAAATAAGGAAACCTAATAACAACGAAGTTTGCTCTTTTGTGGATCTTGTAACGGGGGTGATTATTGATGACACGAGTGCTATGATCAATGTGGAGGACCCTTTGGAAGCTGTGTTGTTAATCCATGAGGATGAAGACAAGGAGGGATTGGTTGAATGTGCAAATGCTTTGCAAGGAATTGGATCATACTCATATGGGCCCCATACACTTTCCTTGGAGTTGGAAAACCGAAAGACTCCACCAACAAAGCCCTTAATCGAGGAGCCACCGACATTGGAGTTGAAGCCTTTGCCATCACACCTCAGGTATGAATTATAAGGCCTTTCTTCCACATTACCTTTTATTCTTTCTTCGTTCTTAAGTAACGTGCAGGTAGACTCCACCCTTGTGGTGATTCAAAGAAGGTAAAAGGCAATTGGATGGACTTTGGCTGACATTCAGGGTATAAGCCCCCCCCCCCCCCCTTTTGCATGCACAATATTATACTAGAGGATGATGCCAAACCNGCTAGGGGTAAAACCCCCCCCCCCCCCCCCTTTTGCATGCACAATATTATACTAGAGGATGATGCCAAACCCTCCGTGGAACATCAAAGGAGGTAGAATGAGGCCATGCAAAAAGGTCTTCAAGAAGGAAATTATCAAGTGGCTAGATACAGGGGTTGTGTATCCTATTTCGGATAATTCATGAACTTCGCCGGTACAATATGTTCCGAAGAAAGGGGATATGACTGTGATAACAAATGAGAAAATGAGTTAATCTGCGCAAGAACTGTCACCGTATGAAGGGTATGCATGGATTACAGAAAGCTGAACATAGTGACCCGCAAAGACCACTTTCCATTGCTATTTCTTGACCAAATATTGGATAAACTTGTTGTTCGGGCCTATTATTGCTTTTTGGATGGGTACTCTGGGTATAACCATATTTTTATTGCACCGGAAGATGAAGAGAAAACTATATTCACATGTCTGTATGTCACATTTGCATTCTCACGGATGACGTTTGGTTTGTGTAATGCACCGTCTACCTTTCAGCGGTGTATGATGGCAATATTTACGGATATGGTGCAGGACTTCCTCGAAATGTTCGTAGATAATTTCAATGTTGTGGGGGACTCCTTTGAAGAATGCTTGGATAATCTTGACAAAGTGTTGGCCCGAGGAGGGCATTGTCCTCGACCATAAGATCTCAAAGAACGGTATTGAAGTGGACAAAGCGAAGATTGAAGTAATTTCAAAACTCCATCCTCCTACTTCCGCCAAGGGAGTTAGGAATTTTCTTGGTCACGCAGGGTTCTGCTGAAGGTTCATAAAGGATTTCTCAAAAGTGGTGAACCCCTTGTGCAAGTTGTTGGAAAAGGATGCAAAGTTTCTGTTTAGTAATGATTGCATGAAAGCTTTTGAGCTTCTCATGTATAGATTGACAACCACTCCCATCATTAATGCACCCAATTGGATCTTACCATTTGAGCTTATGTGCGATGCTAGCGACGTTGCGGTAGGAGCGGTTTTGGGGAAAATGATCAACAAGATATTTCATCCGGTCTATTATGAAAGAAAAACTTTGAATGACGCCAAAGTCAATTATACGGTGACCAAGAAAGAGTTATTAGACATTTTCTTCACCATGTAAAAGTTCAGTACATATCTCATGGGTGCCAAAGTAATTGTGCACACCGATCACGTGACACTTCATTACTTGATGACCAAAAAGGACTTTAAGGCTAGGTTGATGAGATGGGTTCTTCTGCTTCAAGAGTTTGACCTTGAAATCATTGATCGAAAAGGGAGTGAGAATCAAGTGGCGGACAACTTGTCCCGCTAAGAAGAGGTCAGGCCCCATGATGGCCTCGAAATTAATGATTCGTTTCCGGATGAACAACTCATCTCCGTGTCTTTAAATGGTATGCCTTGGTTCGCCGATGTGTCTAACTTTCTTGTGACCATCATTTTCCCGAGTGAGGTCTCTTCTAACCAAAGGAAGAAACTCAAACAGGACAGCTTGGATTATTATTGGGACGAGTCATATCTTTTCAAGATTTTCAATGATGGTGTGATCCGGAGATATGTTCCGAAAGAGGAGCAAGTGAGTATTCTTGATGCTTGCCATTCCTCTCCCTACAGTGGTCATCATGGTGGGGCGAGAACTGCTACAAAGGTTCTATGTTGTGGATTTATTGGCCTACCCTGTATAAAGATGCTAGCGAGCATGTTAGGAGATGTGATGAGTGCCAAAGAGCTGGTGGAATTTCCAAGAAGGATGAAATGCCTCTCACCACTATTGTTGAGATTGATATTTTTGACGTGTGGGGCATCGACTTCATGGGGACATTTGTGAGTTCATATGGGATCACTTATATTCTGGTTGCCGTTGATTATGTTTCCAAGTGGGTTGAAGATGTGACTTTTCCTAACAATGAGGCACGGAGTCTGGTGGCGTTCTTAAAGAAAAATATCTTCACAGGGTTTGGCACCCCAAGGGCGATCATCAGTGATGGGGGTTTTCATTTTTGCAACAACGCCTTCGACACTTTACTTTCCAAGTATGGTGTCAATCATAAGGTGTAAACCCCTTATCACCCTCAGGCTAGTGGATAAGTTGAGGTCTCCAACAGGGAGATAAAGAGCATATTATCCAAACCTGTCAATGCAAACCAGACTGATTGGTCAAGGAAACTTGACGATGCTTTGTGGGCTTATAGAACTGCGTACAAGACTCCAATTGGTATGTCTCCATGTCGGTTGGTATTTGGGAAAGTATGCCATCTTCCGGATGAATTAGAGCATAATGCTATGTGGACGCTGAAGAAGTTAAACCTTGAATGGGATGTACCTGCCAATCTCCGGGTAGAGCAACTAAATGAACTTGATGAGTTCTGGTGTCATGCTTATTCCAGCTCGTCTTGTATAAGGACAAGATGAAGTACTTACATGAAAAAGATGCCCGGAACAAAGAATTCAAAGAGGGTGACTTGGTTCTTCTATTCAACTCTCGGTTACGATTGTTTCCGGGAAAGCTCAAGTCAAAATGGAGTGGCCCTTTTGAAGTGGTGCATGTAACTCCGTTTGGTGCTCTTGATTTGAAAAACAAAAATGGTGAAATCTTCAAAGTTAATGGGCACGAGTGAAGCATTACCTTGGCATGTTTTGATGACAGCCACGTGGTGGCCTTGATCAATTTCAAATTATGATGGTAACATGCGTCGTGTCGCGACGTTAAATCAAGCGCTTCTTGTGAGGCAACCCATGTGTTTTTCTTTCTTTTTGATTTTCTTCTTAGATTAGGCATTGTTTTAGACTAACCGATTGTGAAGTTTGTGTAGGAATTGGTTGTGCAGTGCAGGACTTTGACAGGAAAAATTTGGCTAAGTGTGGGAATTTCGCGGACCGCGCCAACAATGTTATGGTCCGTGCGAGCATTTCTCGGCCTCACCTTTTGTCCGCGGACGCATACTTGAAAAGATCAAAAATATCAACTCTCTGAAGTTGAGCTCGCGACCGCGTTCACAATTTGGCGGACTGCGATCGCTTTTGGGGCCGCGGCCGTTTTTATGTGGATCGCGCCAAGGATTTTGTAGTGACTCTTCATAAGGTAAAAAAAAGCACAGAACGCGGTAGAATTTTGCGGACCGCGCTCAGGTAAGGTGATGGGTCCACTAAGGCTATGTATAAATAGAGGGTCTTAATTCATTTTACACTTTTCAAACCCTAACATTTCACTGCACAAAAAATCATTATTCATATTCTCTGGCTATCAATTTCACCTCATTAACATTAAGAGTTCACTATAATTTCACAATTGGTATGTTCAAAGCCATGATTTGAGTTTAGTTTTTCTTTTCTTTTCTCTTTATTTCAATTTTGCTTTCTAATTAGGGTTGAATACATGCCATAATCTTAAATTCATACTTAATTGATGCTTAAATACATGTGGGTAATGTTTACATGGTTAATGGGGAATAGGGTCCGTAACTTTACATGTTAATTGAATTGATTTTTGCACTTAGTGAAAACCCTGGGATTAAATGTTCTTGAGATCCAGTTGCATTCAAATTTCGCGACCGCGGTCAGTTTCCCGCGGTCTTCGTAGCCTTTAACTAGCTGAGTATTGATGATAGTTCACGGACGCGGTGACTTTTCCACGGTCAGCGATTGGTTCTTCGCGGCCGCATCCACGATTTCACGGTCTGCGTTATTGAACATCTGAGAGTTAGATAATTGCTTCCGCGACCACGTTCACTTTTACGCGGTCCGTGTTTGGTCTTTCGCGGTCGCGTCCAAGATTTTGAGGTCCGCATTTGACCATGATCAGAGAGTTGGTATTCTGAATCCAAACTATTCACGGACGCGCCCATTTTAACGCGGTCCACGATGGGCCTTCCGCGGCCGTGTTTAGTTTTTAGCAGTCAGTGGTGCCCTGTTTTGAGAGGCATTGTGTTCATTCCATCTGTATTTCTTCAAGGATTAATTGAACCCCAATTCTAATGATCTTTCATTACCTGTGTGTTGTAGAGAATGGTGCGATCTCGGGGTGGTCTAGACAAATCAAAAGGTAGGGGAGAATCCTCCCGAGGCCGGGGCAAAGGGAAGCATACTCTGCCCTTAGCAGCTCAGAAGATCATTAACAAGAAGCAAACCCTCACAAAACCTCCTCCCGACTCATCTGACACTAGTGAATACCTCCCATCTCGGGAGACTCTATACAACAACCCGAGGCCCAATCTCAACCTTTCCAACTCGTCAATCAACCTACATCCTTTTCTGAGTCGTCTGATGGCTCAAAGGGAGGTAGTGAGGCATCGAAGCCATCCTCACCACCTGTTGCAACTCTGGCCTCAAACAGCTGCTCCTATCAATGTATATGAAGAAGAGGTCCCGGATGACAGGAGAGGAGATGATACATTTGCGGGGGGGGGGGGGGTTGACCAGGTCAAGGAAGCCCGCGGTATGGGAAGATAGGTTCGTGAGTGAGAAGGCCTACCATAAATTCCGGGAATGGTGGCCACAAAGGTCGCTTACCATTGAGCGACAATTCATTGAAAGAGACCTTCTCCCTCATAATCTGAATGTGAAAATACAATTTGATGAAAGAAAGGAGTGGAAATACTTCACTAGCAAGTTATCGGATGCAAATGAATACCTAGTCAAGGAGTTATATGCCAATGTTGCCCACATCAAAAAGGGCACCACTGTGACTAAGGTACGAAACAGGAAGATCCGGTTTGACGGAAACACATTGAACACATATGCCGGGTTTGATTATGTGTACGCAGCTCAATACTTAGAGAAGGTGTCATTAGATGAAGCAGCCCGTCCATGTCTTGCAGAGGTGATAGCCATCCAAGGGACAACACCGGCTTGTCTTACACCTGGAGTCCCAATTGCCAGAAACACCCTTAGTTTTGAAGCCAAAGGGTGGTGCACCTTTGTATGCACCTGGCTCGATCCGTCCCAGTATGACAGTGATATCCTAGTCTCCCGGGCGATCCTCATAGCTTCCATCATGGCGGGGTACCCGATAAATGTGGGGAATCTCATGGCCCAAAACATATCTAAAGCAACCGGGAAGGAAGAAAGGTCTTACCCCTACCCCAACTTCATCACTATGTACTTAGAGGACCAAGGGGTAGTGGGGAGGCACTATGACACAAAGATAAAACCGAAGAGGCCTTTTTCCTGGTACAACCTTTAAGGAGCAGACAAACCAAAATCCAAGGGAAAAGCCATTATTCCCACTGGCTAGTCTGAAGAGCCAAGGGTAGAGGCCACTGGGTTAGAGCCTTCCTCAACAAACGGTACTTCGGCTACTTTGCCTCCTCCTTCATCTGGGTCATCAATCACTGCCCCATTATTTGTGCCATCATCTTCCACCTACCCTTAGACTACACTCAGGTTACTCAGACTCTATCCAGCATCAACAACTGGATGCAGGCAGCTACATCAAAGTTGTCTGTTTTATCCAGTGCAGTCGCAGCACAGGCAGCCCCAGCATACCTTCAGGTACCTCCATCAGTGGAGGATTCATTGAAGAAGCGCATGGATAACCAAAAGAAGATCCTGGAGATATTGGATACTTATGGCAAGGCAATAAGGAGCTGGGAAAATAGGTCAAGAAAATGAGAAAGACTCAAGCCTCAAAGGAGTCAGTAGAGAAGCTGAAGAAGGAGGTAGAGAAGTTCACTTCTGCCGGAAATATCCCACTAGACTTGCTTATGGAGGAGACTGCTCCAGCAGCCCAGGAAGCACATGCATCAAAGCATGAGGCAGACAGAGAGCCAGTGAGAAGGTTTGTGGTTCCCCAGTTCGAGGTTTTGGAGATCCTGTTGGAGGACCTGGAGGACCCCACTAGTGTGCCATACCCCATGCAGACAGAGACCACATAGGGAGTTTTCTTTACTCTCTAACCCTTCCCTGATTTTATTTTGCTATTAGCATTGAGGACAATGCTATCTTTTATTTGGGGGTGGTCTATTTTGATTTTGATGACATTAGCATATAATAACTATGATACTATTTCTCTTTATTTTGCTTATCGTTATTTTCACTTTCGTTATTTTTCACTTTTGGTATGTATATAACTTTACTATTCCATGTATATATTCATTTCCATTTTGTATATATTTGTTTCACTCCATTATTATACATTTTACTTTATGTGGTTAATTCATAACTTCTTTTGTATTTTTGCTTAATAGCTTAGCTTCTTATTTCCTTTAGTAACTACTTTTTGAGTTTTTAGCTTCTTTTTATATTTTGCGTGATCAATAAGCCTTTGGTTTTCTTAATGCCATGATTCTTTACAAATGTGGATGTTGTGTGAACTGGGTGGCTCTTCCCAGCGATGGATGGCGTGACAACATTATTAAGGTATTGAGTCCATTTTCTTTTTGTTTCGATATATAGTAGTAATCAATAAAAGTGTCTGAAGTAGGTTTCACTTGGTAGTAATACATTTACCTTCGACCTCATGGTTAGAGACAAGTTGATTGACAAACAATATCTCTAGTTGTGACCTTTAGACTCTTGAGTTGACTAAAACTGTCATCAAGTGGTTTCTTTGAGCCATCGGTGATCTTCAATCTTAGCTAGGGTTGTCGTGGGCCCTCGACTCCATTCTCTTTAACAATCTAGTAGCTTAAGAGGTGATGTATTGAATTGCAAGTCCAAGTCTCGTGCCAATAAAGCTAGAACTTGCCTTGAATGTTTGTCTTGGCGAAATCCTAAGTGTAGCTCGACTTGAGAAGTGATTGTAGGCTCTCCTTGGTCCCATTTGAACTTTGAAAGCTTCTGTAGCCTACCAATATGATATCCATAGTCCACCCCTTTGAGACTAAGCCTTCTTCATTCAATAGCCACATTACAAGCCTTTATCCGTTTTATAATGACCCTCTCCTGGCACCCAATATTTCCTTAGCATTCATGGTAAACGAATTGGCAAGAGCATAAGTTTGGGGAGAGACGAAGAATATGAAAGTTATAAAAGGTTCAAAGAAGAAAAAAGAATTGATGAAAAGGAAAGGCAAAGAAAAGGATGAAAATCCAAAAAGAAACATGTCAAAAAGAAAGTAAAGGTTGAAGGGATTCAAAGAAAACAATGTTGAAATGCATGGAATGATGAGAAAAGGAGAAAAATGATCATCATGAATAAGAAAGAGTAGCAATGTGTCTCTCTAGTTCCCCTAAGGAAGAAGAAAATGACTCAAAGAGTCAAGAAAGTATGAGCTGAAATGAGAAAATGGAGTGCTTAAGGAAAGATGAAACCATCATAGTCGTTATGTCCTACCTTGATCCAAAAGCCTTCATTATATCCCGCTAAGGCCCTATATGATTTCAAGTTGAGTGAGCTTACATTAGTGGTGATTTACATAAGGGGAAAGCTTATGGTACTTAGAGCCGGACTTGTGGCATTCTTTTGAGAGTGATGAGCGCACTTCTTCACAATCCTCGATTTGAGTGTTACATTCTAAAAAGTGAGATTTGCTCACGGAGAGTAGAGGAGGAGGAGTCTGGGATCCACAATGATCTACGTGAGAGAGCGATCTTCCTTGATCAATTGAGTCAACTCTTGATACTCTAATGTCACATTAGAACTAGGGAACTCAAAAGGTCATAGCATGATGTTGTTGATAGTGCATTTGTTTTTAGGGTAATTGTTAGTCCCAATTGCTGCTTGATGAAGTCACCTTAGGACAGCTGAAATTTTATTTTATTTTTCTTGTGGAGGTAGGAACTACCTTGTTTTCTTGAGGACAAGTACAAGCTTATGTTTGGGGGAGTTTATAAGTAGAGATTTTCGCCTATTATTTGCTCTCTTTTGCTTAGGCTTTGGGCCAAAAATGCGTGAAGGTATTCCCGGAAACTAACTTAATTTGCTTGCTTGCAGAGTTTGTTCAGAATAAGCCAAAGAAGCCATAGTCAACTCATAAAGGAGTCAAACTTGCAAAAATTCAAGACTGGGATAAGAGCGCGGACCGCGACATAAAAGTGTGGCCATGTAAGTGTGAACGCTGAGGCGACCATTAAATCGTGGACCGCGAAGAGGAGATTAAGAGAAGTATCTTTTGGGAACAGACATGAGCACTGATAGCGGCAGAAAGAAGCGGTCATGACGTTGTTGGCGCGGCCACGATGGGAATTATGCAAATCGCGTTTGCCATGGTTCAGAGAGTTCACAATTAATGCAAGAATGAGAAGTGGGGTCCACGTCACAATTACGCAACCGCGAAAGACCTCTCACGCGGACGCGATGAAAATTGCGCGGTCCACGAAACGTAGCTCAGTACAGTCCCAGATGTGAAGAAATGTGGACCGTGATCAAAGGTATGCGCTGTCACGACCCAAACTGGAGGATCATGACTAGCACCCGGGCCATACTTGCCGAGCACTAACGTACATTTTATCTAACCTTCTTATTATCTTTAAGGGATAACGAGATCAATATAAATGGTAGATATTGATCATGAACATACATCACATGGGATGACAAGATTGCTAAGAAACTACATAAAAGGTATGAGCTA
>MDKH01220590.1:0-13415 GCA_005239495.1 Nicotiana undulata | reverse complement strand
GTGAGCTTACATCAATTAACTTACGATGTACTCTCATGTACGAAAACATGGGGTGTAACAAGTTCTTGCCACTTGTAGAGTTTTCCTACAACAACAATTACTAATCGAGTATTCAGATTATTCCGTATGAGGCTCTATATGCGAGGCGGTGTCGTTCTCCAGTTGGATGGTTTGAGCCAGGAGAGGCTAAGTTATTAGGCATAGATATGGTTCGAGATTCATTATACAAGGTCAAGACGATCCAGGATCAGCTTCGTGCAGCCCAATCTAGTCAGAAGATTTATGTGGATCGGAAGGTTCGTGATGTTGCATTCATGGTTGAAGATCGAGTCTTGCTCTGGGTTTTACCCATGAAGGGTGTGATGAATTTTGGAAAGAAAGGAAAGTTGAGCCCTAGGTATATTGGACCTTTTGAGATCATTGAGAGGATTGGTGAGGTGGCCTACAAGCTTTGATTGCCACCTAGTCTTTCTGTGAATCATCCAGTGTTCCATGTATCTATGCTTCGGAAGTATTGCGGTGATCCGTCTCATGTTCTATACCTCAGCACAGTCTAATTGGACAAGGATTTGACTTACATTGAGGAGCTTGTGGCTATCTTGGACATACAGGTCCAAAAGTTAACATTAAAGAATATTGCGATAGTGAAGGTTCAATGGAGGAGGAGTCCGGTCGAGGAGGCGACCTGGGAGACCGAGCACGACATGCGGAGTCGCTATCTTCATCTATTGTTTTAAGAGGAGGAGAATGTAATGACCCGATCGGTCGACTTGTGTAATTGTGCCCCATTACCTCTTTTTATTCTTCACGCATGTGTGTTTATGGTTTTATGACTTGCGGGATTGTTAGTTTTGTTCCGAGAAGCTTGTGGGTTGATTTGGACCTTTAATTCTTGACTTAGAAGTATAAACTACAAAATGTTGACCGAACTTTGACTTTTGTGAAAATCAACCAAGAATTGTGTTTTTATGGCTCCAATAGCTACGATCGTGATTTTGGACTCTGACGTATTCCCGGATTGGTTTTTGAGGTCCGTAGGTTGATTTATATTAATTTGCCGAAATTTTACAATTTGATGTTGAAAAGTTTAACTGTTGGTTGAATTTTATCTATAGAGCTTGGAATTTTAATTTGGGACTTAGAATAGGTTCTTTATGGTATTTAGAACTTGTCAGCAAAATTTGGTGTCATTTGGAATTGATTTGATAGGATTCAGACGTCTTGTTTTAATTTTAGCAATTCTTGAACTTTACTTTGCAATTCATGCGTTTTAGTGTTTGATTTGTTGTTTTAGATGTTATTTTTGTGTTTTGATCGTGAGCGAGTTTGTATGATATTTTTAGACTTGTGTGGATATTTTGTTTGGTGCCCTGAGGGCTCGGATGAGTTCCGGACATATTTCGTAATGGTATTGGACTAAAATTAGACTGCTGGTGTTGTTGTTGCTCAGGTATCACAATTACGAGCACCAATATCGCAATTGCGAAGGTGATAGTGGTGGCTTTGATGTTGCAATTGTGAATTCCCCTTCTCAATTGTGAAGACTGCCAGATTTCACCTTATTCGCATTTGCGAACAATTGTTAGCTTTCACGATTCCCTCTAGTCCGCAATTGCGAAGTCTCTATCGCAATTGCGATATATGATGAGGCTGTCAGAGTTAGCAAATGCGAGCCCTGGTTTACAATTACGAGGTTCAAAAATGCAAACCTTGTGTCGCAAATACGACATTTGCATCAGGTTAAAGGGTTGGGAGACAAGATTTTTGAACTCATTCTCATATTTTTTAACCCTAGACTAGATAGAAGGTGATTTGGAGAGGGGTTTTTCACCTAAAAACTTTGGGTAAGTGATAGAGGGGTCTTTCAGTTAAAAACTTTGGGTAAATTATTTTATTCCATTTCTAATCATATTCCATCAACATATCTTTTATTTTAACATCAAAACCATGTGAATCAAAGTGAAATTTTTTGAAATTTTGTCAAGTTTTTGAAAAACAAGAAATAGAGTTTTGAGGGTCGACTCAGAGTCGAATTTTGAACTATTCACGTATATGAACTCGTTGGGTCATGGGTAGTCCGAATCTACCATTGGATCCGAGGTTTTACCAAGCGAGCCCCGAGTTGACTTTTGTCGACTTTTTGAAAAGAGTGTAAAGATATTAGCTTTATCTATTGCAATTGATTTTCCTATCATTGTTTGATGATACTAATTCGGTTTTGGTTAGATTTGAGTCATGGGTAAGCGAATTTTAAAGGAAAATCTATTTCCGAGTGTTGAATTGTCCTAGTTGAGGTAAGTGTCTTGCCTAACTTTGTGTGGGTGAAACTACCCCTTAGGATTGGTATTGGTTGATTTATTTGTGCTATGTGAAATCCGTGTACGCAAGGTGACGAGTGGGTACACAGATGGTACGTGGATTTGACCAGTTTAGTCTGCTTATACTCTTTCCATGTATTAATTTAATCGCTGTATTTTGTTCTAACTTCTCACTGTCAATTTGTTATTACTTGTGATAGTCTATCTTTACATTCCTTAAGTGATTTTGTTATCAAATGTTATACATTCTAATTGATAAATTGCTCTCATGCTCTAGTTGAACTTGTTGCCTCTTTAATTGTTATGTGTCATCTCTTTCATTGTTGACTATCATTATTTGAAGTTATTGTTCATGTTATCTCTTTCATTGTTGATTATCATTATTTAAAGTTATTATTCATGTGATCACTTTTGTTGTTGATTATTATTATTTGAAGTTATTGTTTGTGTTATCTCTCTCATAGTTGATTTTCATTATTTAGAGTTATTGTTCACGTTATCCTTTCCCTTGTTGATTTCCATTATTTGAAGTCATTGTTAAACATTATCTATTCCATTAAGAGTTATTCTTATTTAACATCGATGTTATACATTGTTTCTCATTGTTGAGTTATTGGTGTTGAAGTTGTGAAGTCGTTATCACGTTGAGGCAAAATTGTTGTGGTTGAAGTATCTCATTGTTGAACTTTTTACGTTCATTGTTGTTGTTGTTTCTATTCTTGTACATGTTGTGGTGGAGCCATGAGCTATTGTTGTGGAAGCATTGACATTGTTGATTGTTGATAAGGTGTGATATACGGGCACTTGTAGTGCGAGTTCTTATTGTGATATGATATTGATGCGCATGCGGAGGTATAAGGCTTGGGGTTATGTGCATGTGGCGGTATAAGGTGGGACTTATGTGTGTTTTTCTTGTAGGGTAACTACGTGAAGCCACGCCGAGTCATAAGGTGGTCTAAACTACATGTAGCTATTTCGAGAAAACTATTTTCAAAAATCTATTTCAAATGTAAGGCTCACGTGACTGTATAAGGAAAGATTGTGATTTGATTGTGAAATTTGTATACGAGGATGTACCTCGCTTATGATTCTTGAATTATACAAGACGGTGCCTTGGTGGTGATTCTTATTGTACACGAGGCGGTACCTCGTTGTAATTCTTATTGTTTATCTCTTTTTTGCAAGTAGTTTTGGTGGGAACATTTCTATTGTTTTGTTCTTCCTTGTTTAGCAGTTGTTGCACGTACATGATCATTTTGGCTCTCTCTTTAGCTGCTTCTTTTATTTTACTTTCATGTCTAACTTTCGGTATTAATTCATGTTATCATCTTGTTTCATATCGATTATTTCTTCGCTCCCCATTATTTATCCTTACATTTCCATACTACTTATTTATATCTAAGAGGTGTCTTGACCTAGCCTCGTCACTACTCTACCGAGGTTAGGCTTGATACTTACTGGGTAACGTTGTGGTGTACTCATACTACGGTTCTGCACAATTTTTGTACAGATTCATGTATGTCTGCTCGACCGGATGCTAGAATTGATTTGAGTTGCCGATTGGAGACTTCTAGGTATACATGCTCCACGTCTGCATGCCTCGGAGTTACCTTCCCTATTTTACTTCATGTTGTATTAGATATTCTAGTTTATTATAAAGAGCTTATGACCTAGTTCCACTGGTTTTGGGGAGTGTATTAATGAGATTATATTATGTTTTGGAGGGTTATATCAGTTACCTAGCTTTATTTTAGTATTTTGATAATTTGTTTTTCCAAATTATTGTTATATGTTAGGCTTACCTAATCGTGGAGATTAGGTGCCACCACGACATCCTACGGAGGGATATTTAGGGTCGTGACATAAGATGAGGGATATATCCTCTATACCAGCTACATTCTTCCCTAAAAAAATTTATTTGTTCCATTTGCCTGACGGTAAAACAAACTACGCTAACTTCCCACAAAGAACTAGTGCCTCTTCTCAGATTTTTGAGCTACTTCATATTGACCTCTAGGGTCCTTACCATGTTACACATATGATAACCACAAGTATATTATCACCTTGGTGGATGACTTTAGCTGATCCACCTAGACACACCTTTTAAGTTACAAAAATAATTACCTTCAAGTCTTGAAAGCCTTTTCGTCTATGATTGAAAACTAATTTAAAGCCATAACAAAATCCATTAAGTATGATAATGGCTTGGATTTCACCAGTCATGAAGCCATTTCATTCTCAGAAAACCTATCCCTACACACCATAGCAGAATGGTGTGGTACAAAAAAGCACAAGTATCTTCTTGAAACTGCTAAGCTACTCATGTTACAGTCCAAGTTACTAGTTAGGTATTAGGGCCAGTGCATCCTAACAACAACTCACATCATAAACAAGTTGCCTTCTAGTCACCTAATGAATAAATGTCCTTTTGAATTAATTTACAAAAATAAATTAAGTTATTCTTATATAAGGAGCTTTGGATGACTTTGCTACCTCACCATACCTAATGTCCACAGAGATAAGTTTGAACCAGGAACAACTCAACATCTCTTTGTAGGATATCCCTTTGGCACAAAAGGTTGCAAGGTGTTAAGCCTAGCCACCAAAAAATACATATTTTTAAATATGTATTGTATGTATCCAATTGCATTGACAAGATCTAAAACGCTTGAGAGCTCTCTAGCTCTGGCGATTGGCGATTTTGAGAAGAACGCTGCGTGAAGCCTTCGTGCACACTGCCATGGCCTCTCCGGCCGCTGGCGAGCCACCACCAATGGCTGGCCAATCTCCACAACCACCCCCCATCACTACCCAGCCCCCCACGACAACAAAAAACACTCAAAAATCAATGGACTGCGTAGTAACAGTAAAACCTACGTTGAGTAACACCATGCATGATCGTCTAGCAACAGTAGAGCCAATTCCCTTCAGGCGAGCAACGCTTTTACAAGGCCAGCCTCTTGTAAAATTCACTGAAACTGAAGTGGAACGTATGAATTTTATTGAAGGACTAAGGTACGCAGTTGTGGGCAAATTCTCATATGGTTGTCCTGAATTGCAAGAACTACGTAAAATAATACCAATGCAATGTGGAATAAAGGGGGAATGCAACATTGGTTTTTTCAGGGATAGACATCTGCTGGTAAGGCTTACACTTTTCCAAGACTACATTGAATTTACTTCCAAAAGTGTGTACTACATTAAGGATAAGTTTGGAAAGGAGTTTCAATTGAGAACCTTACTGTGCGATTCAAAATTTAGAGCTGGGGAGGAAACATTGAAGGTAATGGCTTGGATCTCTTTCCCAAACTTGTTACCTACATACTTTTTTAAGGAGTGTCTTTTTTCACTTGCATCAGCTGTTGGTAAGCCAATACACTTAGATATGGCTACTGTGAATAAGGCAAGGCCTAGCTGTGCACGTGTGAAGGTGCTTGTGGATCTACTTACTGATCTTCCTAAAAAAGTGAGAATGGACATAGAGAATGAATTAAATGGGGAGATAAGAACTGAGTGGGTAACCATAAGGCATGACTATCTTCCTAAATACTGTAAGGAACGCAAATTACAAGGTCATGACATGGTGGAATGTTGGAGGTTGCATCCGGAGCTTATGGCTAGTAATGAATTGGAGGAGCAGACTACAAAATCTACTATAGAGGAGCCTAATGCAGGGAGAAACAATAATGTTGGTCCTTTAATGATATTATCCACTGGTAAGGTGGTTGGCAATCCACAACAACAATGGAAGGAGGTTAGAGACAACAGAAACAAAGGAAAGGGAAAGGAGAAGGAAGGAGAATCAATCTGCTGGGGTGCCTCGACAGGTTCAAATTGCTAATAAATTTGCGATTTTAGAAGTGGATGGTAGTGAGGATAATGAGAGAAATCAGTTGGCATTGGTTGAGAATAGGTAGCAAACTTTGAGTTCCCAACTAAAGAACAATACTGCATTGAATGTTGCAGCTTCTGCTTTCAAACCTCCTGGGACTGGAAAACAAAAGAAAGGACACAATGGGAATCAGACTGATGATGGAAAAACTGGGAATTCAGTGACTCATACTAATACTCCTAATCCAGATGTGATTGGGACTCAAGAAGCTGATAGAAGCAGGGAGAAAATAGGTGTTGATCAACAAAATAAGGAATCTACTGCTCAGTGGGTTCAGATGGCTTTTAATGGACCAGTTGTTGTCAACACTTCTTACCAAGAAGTACCAACACATGATACAGGAGTGGAAGGACAATTGGCTAACCATATTGATACTGATCTGGTTGAAGATGTAGAATTTGAAATATTCAAGAGCAATGAGAAAGTCAATTGGAAGGGAGGAAGATTGTGGGTAGATCACGCTGAGGCAGATTCAGATGAAGGAGAAATACCAGATGCAGTGCCAAGTGAAGATGAAGTAGGTGGTGATGCAACAAATGAAAAGGATCAAAGTGTAAATGGAAATAACAAAGAAAAACAGGATGCTGCAGAACAGAAGTTAGCTAATCCCAATGGTATAAAATCTGGTAATGTAGAAGATGTTACAGATGATCCAGGTGGAACAATAGGAAGGCTTACTAATCAGGAACAGCAAACAGCAGCACAGGAGATCATAGGTGTGGGTAATAATATATCAAAATGCAGTGCAAAGGTTGAAAAAACCAGGTACAAGAGTTACAGATTGCTGAGGATACTGTTCCATTGAAATCTGATCAAATGCAAGTTCATACCACAGTTGGAGATAAAGCACAGACAAGGATACAGAAGAATCCAGAGGGGGTGGACAAGGTTAATGAAAAGGAGCAGGAAGAAAATACTGATAAAGACATGGATGAAGAGTCAACAGCTGAAAATTTTCTAAAAGTGGCTAGGCAGGGTAACATTTCCCCAAGACACATTGAGAGAGTGAAGTCAGCAGCTAGAGGAAAAAAGAAGCAAGTAAAAGAGGCACCAACAGCACAAACAGGAGGGGTACAAACGAGGAGAACATTGTCCAAATCTCAAAATCAGTAATGGATGCTATCATATGGAATGTGAGATCAGTTAACACTATGGAGGAATTTGAAATATTGATCACAATGCATAGACAACATCATTTTGAATTTATAGGAGTCCTAGAGCCTATGCAACAGTCTAACAAAGTAGAGAGATATAGAAGAAGAATTGGCTTAGCATAGGCAGTAGTGAATGTTTCTAATAAGATTTGGGTCTTCATTAATGAAGTTTTCGAGGTGACAATTGTATACAATCTGGTACAATAGTTGAGTTTGAAACTATTGCATACTGAAACTCATGTTGAACGGATGCTCACATTGGTGTATGCTAAGTGTGATGCTATTGAAAGGATAGAATTATAGGACTCTTTGTACTACTTAGCATCAGACATGACAATACCATGGCTTGTGGGGGTGATTTCAATGTGATTTTGGATGAGGAGGAGAAGTTTGGTGGGTTACCTATGTCCTTGAATGAAGTGGATGACTTCAGGCATTGCATCAATACCTGCAACCTAACTGACTTGGGCTTCAAGGGGAGCATCTTCACCTGGTGGAATGGAAGGTTTGATGATGATTGAATTTTTAAAAGGCTAGACAGGTGTCTTGGCAATATGGAACTGCAGCAGACTTTCCCTGGTCTAGAAGTCACCCACCTTTCCGAAATAGGGTCTGACCATTGTCCTATGTTGCTGAAATGTGATATAGAAGCTACACCAATTAAGAAGCCATTCAGATTCCTAAATTTTTGGGTAAAGCATGCTGCATTTAAGGAGGTTGTCAAGCAAAATTGGGCAGTAGACTTTAGTGCAAATCCATTTGTGATCTTCAATCATAAATTGAAGAAGCTCAAAAGAGCATTGTATACATGGAGCAAGGCTATCTATGGGGACATTTTCCAGAGGATTTCTAGTCTAGAAGAAGTTGTGCTTGTTCATGAAAGACAGTTTGAGGCAACACCAACACTGATGAATCGACAAAGACTGCAAAAAGTACAAGCTGAAATGATAAAGTATTTGGCTTTGGAGGAGCAATTTTGGAGACAAAAGGCTGGAATGCCTTGGTTAAAAGATGGGGATCGAAATACAAAATTATTCCGTGCTCAAGAATGGGAGAAGGAAGAGGCTGAAATTGAACAGAATACAAAACAACATGGGACAATGGATAGAAGAGGAAGATCAAATTGCTGCTGAGGCAGTCAACTTTTACAAAGACCAGTTTTGTGAAAGTGTGGTGCCAACTAACTTTGACATACTGAATTATGTACCTACCATGGTTGATGACTCACAGAATGAACATATTATGAGAATGCCTACAAAACAGGAAGTCAAGCTAGCAGACTTTGGCTTGAATGGAGATTCAGCAGGGGGACCCGATGGATTCACAAGAGCTTTTTTCCATTGATGTTGGGATATAGTGGAAGAAGACATATATAATATGGTGTTAGCTTTTTTCAGTGGACAGAAGCTACCTAAATCTATCACACATACAAATATAGTTATGTTGCCCAAGAAGAAGGAAGTTGTTACATTTGCAGACATGCGACCGATTAGCCTTAGCAACTTTGTTAATAAGATATTTTCGAGGGTGATTCATGAAAGATTTGTTGGATTGCTGCCTAGTTTGATCTCAGAAGAACAAGCAGGCTTTGTGAAGGGAAAGAGTATAGTGGAGAATATGTTACTAACACAAGAAATCATAACATATATAAGCCTCAGAACTATGGCAGGCCCAAATGTGGTAATTAAATTGGACATGGCGAAAGCCTATGATAGGCTATCATGGCTTTTTCTGACTAAAGTATTGAAAAAGATGGGCTTTGATGAAGGTTCCATTGTCCTGATCTATGACTTGATTGGAAACAACTGGTACTCAATTCTTGTGAATGGGCAGTCTCATGGATTTTTCATGTCGTCAAGGGGAGTAAAACAAGGTGATCCTTTGTCTCCTAGCTTGTTCATATTGGCTGTTGAAGCCTTGTCTAGAGGCTTGAACTCCTTACATCAAGTTAGGAATTGCTGTGGTTTTGGACTTCCTAAATGGAGTCCAAAAATAAATCATTTGGCCTACGCTGATGACACTATAATATTCTGTTCTTCTGATGCAATGTCATTAAGTTTGGTGTTGAGGGTACTTAGTGCATATGAGTCAGCCTCTGGGCAGTTTGTGAACAAAAACAAGTCTGCAATATATATGCATCATTTGACAGATGAGGAGGTGGTGAGAGAGGTTGAAAGGGTAACTGGTATATCAAGACAAGAGTTCCCATTCACATATCTGGGTTGTCCAATATTCTATGCAAGGAGAAGAGCGGATTACTATCAAGGTTTGCTCACTAAGGTTATGGACAAATTGCAATCGTGGAAGGGAAAATTATTGTCCATAGGGGGCATGGTTGTACTCATTAAAAGTGTCCTGTAGAGTATGCCAATTCACCTATTATCTGCAGTGAACCCTCCTAGCAATGTTATCAATAAACTTCACAAATTCTTTGCCCAGTTCTTCTAGAGTAGTAATATAGGAGGTACCTCAAGACATTGGGCATCTTGGAAAACTTTGTGTATGCCAGTGGAAGAGGGTGGTATTGGTTTTAGGTCCCTTCATGGTGTATCAAAGGCACTCTTTTGCAAGCTGTGGTGGAATTTTCGAACTAAGTCAAGCCTATGGGTTCATTTATGAGTCAAAAGTACTGCAAGAAGTTGAATGCAGTCATTGTGCCTTGGAGAGGTGGCTCACATGTTTGAAGTAAAATGATAGAATGCAGAGAAATAGTGGAACATCAGATAGTGTGGAAGCCAAGGATGGGGTCAGCACTGTTTTGGTTTGATAATTCGACTGGATTAGGGGCTTTGTATTTCCTGGTTCCACAAAAAATTGGTATAGACGAAAACTTACACAATGTATGGGATTTGGTGGAGAACAATGCTTGGAATGAAGGGAGATTACATGAAGCCCTACCAGAAGAATTAGCACAGCATATCATTGATAATGTCCCTCCTCCTTTACATCATAACACAATTGATACACCTTTTTGGATGCTGGAAACAAAAGGGAACTTCACAGTCAAGTCAGCATGGGACTATCTGAGAAGAAGGTTCCATCCTAGTATGGCTTATAAGATGATTTGGGTAAAGGGGTTGCCGTTCAAGATTTGCTTTTTTATGTGGAAAGTATGGAAAGCCAGGCTGCCCCTAGATGACTTCATGAGAAGATTGGGTTATTTCATGCCCTCGAGATGTTGGTGTTGTGCTGATCCTAAGAAGGAGACACTAGTACACCTTTTCTTTACTGCTAATGCAGCTAAAACTGTGTGGAAATATTTTCTACCAAGGGCTGGGATCTCAGTAGAAGTACTGACACTACACCAAGTGATCACTAAATGTTGGACAGCCCAGGTCATTCCTAAAATAAAGCCAATTATGCAGGTTGTACTAGCATGTATAGTGTGGGAGCTGTGGAAGCACAGGAACGGTTTGAAATATGGGGAAGCAGTCTCAGTTAGCAGGGTAATTTATCAGGTTTCATCTACTCTACAAGCTTTGGTCCAAGTGAGAAAATCAGGTCTTAGAGTACCTCATAGGTGGCAAGACTTGCTTAATATGCTGCAGACCTATACCCCTAAATTGAAATGGGAAAAAGTCATATGGGAGTGTCCTGAAGAAGGCTGGATCAAGGTAAATTGTGATGGTGCAAGCAGAGGAAATCCAGGTAGAAGTGCCATAGGTTTTTGTCTGAGAGATGGGGCTGGGGATGTCAAGTATGCAGCAGGAAGAGAGATTGAGGAAGGATCTAATAATGTAGCAGAAGTTATGGCAATGGTTGAAGCATTGAGGATGTGCAAGGAGCTGAGCTATACTCAAATTTGGGTGCAAACAGATTGATGCTCCTAACTAATATTTTAGAAGGCTCATGGAAACCCCCCTGGACTATTGTGGATCAGATTGAGGAGATAAAGAAATTGAAGGAGGAGTACAACATTAAGGTTTCTCACACATATAGAGAAGGGAATAGACTGGTGGATCATTTAGCAAATCATGCTCTAGATGTGGGGGACATTGAATGCTACGACTACTGGGACCTTGACTCTATTGGCAGGAGGATAGTCAATGAGGATAAACACCAATGGCCATACTTGAGGATCAAAGTTGCAAGGAACCAGTAGGTGCAATGGGCAGGAAGCTAAAAGCTAGACTGATTTATGATGATTGGCATACTCAAATCTATATGGAGGAGAGTATGGTGATCTCACCTGAAGCTCATTCATGTGGAATCTATGATGGACATGATCAAGTCAGCATTGAGGAGATCATGGATGTTCATTTTTGTACTAACTTTGTTGTTTGTTTTGCAAGTGCAATGATAGTGCTATTGAGTGCCTTGATTGAACTCTTGGTGGTGGTATCAGTGCATGGCACTCTGTCCACTGGAAGGACAATTAAGGAACACAATAGCTCTGAGCTGAGGAGGAAGAAAAAGTAGGAAAACCAAGTAAATGGACCCAGAATGTCTAAAAGAATTGGGAAACTACACACAGCTATATCAGATGGACAGGAATGCTACAAAAAGAAGTTGTCCTACTTCCTTAGAATTGGACATAGGTTGATGAAATATGCAGGTACTAGCAAATCAGAAACAAAACACAGCAGGTGGAGGTATACAAACATAAGAAAATTGAGCATTGTGTATGGTCAATGGAATATGGTGGAGGCTGGAACAGCATACATGATGGGGTCCAATAATAGACAGAAGGGTCACTCAACTAGGATGCTAGTGTACTGCTCAACTATAATTCTCCAAAGGTGGGTAATGAGAATGGGCAATAAGGAGGTGATTAAGGAAAAAGGAACAAATTCAAGTACAAAATATGCAGGAAAAGTACTGTTGCCCAGAATGTCTAAAAGAAATGGGCAGTATAAGAGAGAGGAAGAAGGGACTACGGACACTAATAAAACCAGAATGAAGGTAGGGAGTGGGCATACAGGAAGTCAGGCAGAGTGCAGGTTAGAATTTAGATTGGTAAGTATGAAAAGGTCGTGGCTGGGGAGAATAGGAGGGAGCTACATTGTAGTTCTTCATAAAACGAGTAGTAAGGAGGTCAGGCGGAATAGTAGTGAAGATGTTGTCAATACTGTGCTGAGAAGTAAGGAGGACAGGAGGCTTAGGGGTCAGGAGATATCACTTGACTGTTATGTGCAAGTCCTTAGGGAGGAGTACATGATGGCCACTCTTTATACTAACATTGGGTTCTTTTTTGCAGGAAAAGTTATTGTATCCATACCTTGTCACCAATAACGACCTCTAAGGGTGGTATTAGTACTATGTACTCATTCCCTAGAGGAAGGAAAAATGACATGCATAAGTATGGAAAGCACAAATAGGAAAAAGCCAAAAGATGACATACAATTTGAATTGATATGGCAATACAGCGAGGAACAATTCGAGGCTATCCGGGACTGGACCTTGATGCAGCATGAAAATATGCCATGTGAATTGTCACCTTTGGCAAGGATATTAGCAACACTGATGAGGAAAGCACACGAGTTGGATCACATGCATGTCACAGCTGGATCGAAACTGATCTTGACATACATGGAATTGAGGAGGAATACGGGATTGAATATCATGCAATATTGTATACCCTCTAAATATGATCACCATGTAATTTCAAGAAGTAATAAGCATAGGCAATGGTACAGCGATGGAGGCAAGGGCTATGACTACCAAAGGAAATTACATTGGCCTGGGAATTTATTAGTTAAACTCCTTCATTTTGGAATCTGGATAATATGGGTACTAGGCAGGAGCAACAAAAGAAGGTTCATAAGACAAGACAAGGAAAGGACTATCAAGCTAGGCACAACAAAATTGCAATGGCACTATACGCTGGATTGGGCAATTTTGCAATCAAATTATGGACTTTTTGGTTGGTCTATTGCTATGCAGTGCAAGTTATATGGATACTCAGCAGCGTGTATATGTCTATCTTGGGCATTATCAGTATTTAGCTAGTCTAGTTTTCATTTTTGATATCCTAGTTAACACTAGTACTAGTTCATCATGTGATATCAATATTAGGAACACAAGCCCAATGTTGATAATAGGATTTATGTT
>ML299466.1:43293-72805 GCA_005239495.1 Nicotiana undulata | reverse complement strand
TATATATATATATATATATATATATATATATATATATATATATATATAAAGTATTCGCGAAAGCAATTGGTTATATTGAGACTTATTGAGTTTCTAAAGTATTCGCGAAAGCAATTGATTATATTGAGACTATAAATAAAGGAAAGATTTAATATCTCCTATTACTACAACTTGTAGCGGGGTAATATGTATGTTAAAGTTACCCGCTTTATTCTCCAGTTTGTACTACACAAATAAAAGAATACCACAATAAAGTGGATATTTATTAATATAATGTAACGACCCGGCTGGTCGTTCCGTAGAATTTGTATTATAATTACTGTTATTGAATTGTCATAGGTTGGTTATACTGTTATTGATGTGTTAGAGTTGGTAGGCTTGAAATCGGAATGGTTATAATGAGAAATTAGTCACTTAGTCTTTAAAAATAGCCTTAAAGTTGGAAAAGTCAACCGAGAGTTGACTTATTGGTAAACGACCTCGGAATGCGGATTTTATGGCTTGGATAGCTTTGTTAGGTGATTTGGGACTTAGGAGTGTGTTCGGAATATTTTTGTGATGTCCGATGTATAATTAGGCTTGAATTGGCGAAAGTTAGTTTTTAACGATTTCCGGTTGGTAGTGGAAATAGGCTATCGGGGTCGGAATGGAATTTCGGAAGTTGGAACAGGTTCGTAATGTCATTTTGGGTATGTATGCAAAATTTCAGGTCAATCGGATGTGTTTTGGATAGTTTCGGCATCGTTAGTGGAATTTAGAAATTTGAAAGTTCATAGGATGTGTTGGTATGTTTTGGTTGAGGTCTCGAGGGTCTCAGGTGAGTTTCGGGTGGTTTCGGACAATTTCTAGGCCATTTCTAGTTGTTGGTTTTTGGTTTCAGGGGTATACAGTGCGATAGCATTGATCTGGATGCGTTAGCACAGAGAAAATTTGGAAAAATCTAGTTGTGCTATGCGATCGCACAAGGCTTCCCGCGATCGCACAAAGTAAATTTTCTGCTGCACTGTCCCGGCTTTGAAAGCTTATAACTCACAATCTATAACGAATTTGAAGATGATCCAAAAATGACAGTTGTAGCTATTGGTGTCTAGTTTTCATAAAGTTAAGCCAATTGTAATTTCTAGTTTTTAAAAAAAAGTTATGACCATTATACTAGAGGCTATCCGGAAGAGTTGGAGAAGGCTGTTGGAAATTTTGTTCTATGCGATCGCATAGAGAAGGCCGCGATCGCATAGGGTTAAATAAGGGCTGGTAAATTTTGTTCACTACGAACGCACAACTAGAGCCGCGATCGCACAGTGTGTATACCTGGGTAATATAAAATTAAACCCTCAGCGACCATTAGACCTTTTAACACCACTTTTGAACGGGAAAAGAGCTTGGAGGCGATTTTGGAGAAGGGAAACCAGTATTCATCCTAGAGGTAGGTATTTCGGACCTTAAAACTTGATTATAGGTGATTAAAGAACATAATATCAGTGTTTAATTCATGAAAATCAGTAGAAAAAGGGGAGTTAGGGCTTGAGATTATGAGATCTTTAAGGGTTGATTTGAGGGGTCAAACGAACTCCGATTTTCGCATTCTTTATATGCACGGACTCGTGAGATGACGAAGAATATTTTGGTATAAAAACTTTTGAGTTACGAGACGCGGGCCCGGGGGTCGGGTTTTAGCAAATTTCGGGTTTTGAGAAAAAAATTGGTATTTTGCTATTGGAATTCATTCCTTAAGAATTATTTCATGATAAAAATCTGAACTTTGTAGATTTGGAGCACTAGGTAGTTGATTCGAGAGGCAAGCGTATTGCGAAATAGTTTCCGGGCTAGTTTGAAGTAAGTAATGTCTTTAAATCCTGTCCTGAGTGTATGAAACCCCGGACTCTGCACCTTTTCATGGGTTTTGGAATGCAAAGGTTGGAACTTTGGAAATATATTCCCTATTTAGGGAGTTGCGAAATCGATTTTTAATCCTATGCTTAATAATATTGATATATATTTTGATATGAATTGGGTTGTAAGCCATGTTTGGGGCCTAGTGCCGATATGTTTACCCCTTGGGGGCTGTTTTTACTATTTTCCTCACTTGATATGTTATTATTTTCACTCAGTCTTTTCTTAATAATTATTTTGACACTCAAAATATTTTGATACTATTTCTTGAAATTGAAACACTGTTTTTGGGTCGAGAACCCGGTATATTTATGGCCTGAAGGGAAAGTTGAGAGTGTCTGACTGAGTGAGGTTGCGGGCCTATATTGTGAGTGATTTATGCCATGTTGTGACTTGTTATAACGCTTGGGTTGTAGGAGCCCCTCTGGAGTCGGTACACACACCTAGTGAGCGCAGGTACCTAATGAGTGATGTTGCCCGCGGGGCTGATACTGGGTGATTGCGAGGTTGCTTGATGGGCTAATATTGAGTGACTGTGAGGTTGCCTGATGGGATAATATTGAGTGACTGTGAGGTTTCCTGATGGGATAATATTGAGTGACTGTGAGGTTGCCTGATGGGTTGATATTGAGATTGTTATGAGAAATGATTTTGGCCCGAGGGGCAGATTTACGATGATTTTACTGAGTTTTGAACTATGATTCACTTCGTTTTCATACTGATTTTTTACTAAGAGTTTTACTGAGATATATGGAAATTATACTTGTTTCAAAGGATTTCTGGAAATTGGTTTTTGAACTTATGTATTTAATGAACACTTATGGTGACTTGGTGATTTACTGTTTTTGTGAATTGGTGTATATGTGCTGTGTGTTTCTTATTTCTCAGACTGTGATTTATTTTCATTACTACTAAGTTGGCGTACTCATCATTACTCCCTGCACTTCTGTGTGCAGATCTAGGTATTGATTTGGATCAGTAGTTGTCCGAGTTCGTTATCCGCAACTTACGGGATTTCGAGGTAGCTGTCCAGCGTCCGCAGCTTATCCATTCCCTTCCTTATTTAGTATTAATATATTATTCCTAGACTTTGTCTATGACAATATCAGAGTTAGTTTATTTTGTAGATGCTCGTGACATGTTGACTCCGGGTCTTGGGGACGGTTGTAGACTGTTAGCTTAATTGTTTTGTTTAAATATTTCGAAATTTATATGCTTATTATGTCGTTGAAAATAAATTGAGATATTTGAAAAGAAAAAATTGAAAATTTTGAGTGCTGGCTAGCCTAGTTCCACGATAGGCGCCATCACAGCCGGTTAGGATTTGGGGTCGTGACATATAAAAACCCATATCATAATGAACTTGGAGTTTATTGATAATTGCACATGTCATGGTATAAACCTGAAGTTTATCAATGTTGATAATTAATACAGTTGGCATAATTGATTTTAGCCATGTTAATTTAAGTATGATGTGCAAAAATAAAAGAGAGTTCATTTGGGTAAATATTAAAGAACAAGAAAGTTCTTTACGAATTCTCTTATTTTGCTTGTTCTCGCGATTATTATACCAACTAAAATTGGGATTGAATCTCATGAATGCTGGAAATATCAAAGGTGAATATGGGCCAATTCACCTGCCATGTATACCACATAAGATGCATCTATGAGATAGTTACATGCACGATTATTATTAACCCGCAACCTGGTGTTTGCGAGGTAACTAGCTCAATAATTTAATTTAGAGAATTTTAAGATTTTCTATTCAAGATAGTTTATGTCACGGCCCCAAATCCTACCTCAGGTCGTGATGGCGCCCAACACCGGGGTCAGGCAAGCCAGCACTCGAATTACTAAGGACTCTCTATATTTAATTAAACATTTCAACATATGCCAAGTTTTAAAGCTCAACATTAACTGAAAAGGACAATTAGCCAGTTTAACCAAAAGCAGTCATAAAGAGGTACGAGCTAATACACATATACAGTCCCGTAATCCATAATAACTACCATGTGTATGCCAGGAACTAGTGTCACAAATCCTACGGGTAACTAGCAGAATACAAAAGATATACTACAACTATCCCACTGTCTGAAAGAAATAGAAGGGAAATAACAAAAGAAACTCCATGGTGCTGCCGAGGATCGTCAGGAGAAGCAGCTCACCGTGAAGTCAGGTCCAATCTATACTCAGAATCGAGCTCCGGTCTGATAGCCAGATGCACCAGCCTCAGAACATGTACAATTAAGTACAGAAGCGTAGCATGAGTACATAATAAATATGTACCCAGTGAGTATCTCGTATAATCTCAAAGAAGTAATGACGAGAGGTCGACTTGACACCCACTAAGGTCCAACAATATAATTTAACAAAATATGAGGAAAACGGTAGGCATGTGAAGGTAGTAAAGCAACAAATATTAAAGGCACTGAAATCCAAATAAATACTGGAAGTAAATAAACAATTGCTACTTCATTTCCCCCCAAATATCCATCAAATCAATATCCATGAAATCATCAACAATTTATCATGCGCATACGGGATAAGGACAACCGGCCTGATGCATAAAATAATCATATTTGTGCACTGCCGAGGGTCGAACGTCCCGAACCATAAATTCATCTTTCAATCTCGTCGTGGTGTCGGCCCACTCCCATGAGGGTGGGGGAAATAACACTCCGCTCGCGGAATGTAAATTGCGAAGCAGTCACATGCACATATTTCCTTTAAAATTAATTTCCATACACAATTCCTTCTATTATCAAATTCTATAAAACCTCAAGGAAACAATGCTACATATAACATGAATTCATAACATATTCTTCATTACGAGGAAGAACACAAGGCATGATGTGGGCCTAACTACCCCGACATAATAATAATAATAGCTGCTACGTACAGACTCTCGTCACTTTGTACGTACGTAGCCCCCACAAAAGATTAACACATAGCATTTAGATCACCTATGGGGATAATTCCCTCTTACAAGGTTAGAAAGGAGACTCACCTCGTGCCGAACCTACTCCCCGGGTCAAGAAAGTGCTCGAAACTCCGAACTCGTCACCCAAGGACTCGAAACTAGCCAAATGTTACATAAATATGTCAATTTATACTCAATATCACGGAATTCTCCCATTTACTAAGTTATTTCATCTTACTTTGAAAAATCCTAAACTACACCCCTGGGCACAGATGCTCGGGTTCCATAAATTTTCGAAAGAATCAATTACCCATAACCTAAGGATCATAAATATATAGTTCTTACGTGAATTCATAGCAAACTTCTTGGTAATTCTCCCAATTTTCATAAAACCTAGGTTTTTAATCTAACCCATGATTTTCCTCTATTTAGTGTGGTAATCCACCTAAAAGTTCAAGTATTCAACTTAAATTATAGTAGAAACCACTTACCTCTCAGTTTCTAGGTGAAATCCCCTCTTTGAAAGCTCCAAATATCGCCCCAAGTGAAGAAAACAATGGCAAAAATGGGACTAAGTCCCATTTAAGAACAACACTGCCCAGCTTCCCCTTATGTGCGATCGCAGCTGGGGCAGTGCAATCGCAGCTGGGGCAGTGCAATCGCAGAGAGCAGCTGACAGGGCCCCCTGAAGGCCTACAGTGCGTTCGCGGAAGGGGTCGTGCGATCGCGGAAGGCTAGCTGGGCTAGGCCTATGCGATCGCGGGGGAGGGGTTTGCGATCGCGGAGAGTAATCAGCTGGGCTAGGCCATAGCCTAACCCAGTGCGAACGCGGGCAAGACTGTACGATCGCACATGGATTTTTCCTCCACCCAGCCAACTCCTTCTATGCGATCGCATAAGTTCACCTGCGATCGCACAGAAGGAAACTAGACAGTAAAAATCTGGTGTTTTGAAATTAACTCCGAGGGGTCTGAAACTCATCCGAAGGCACTGGAAAGTCTGTATTCATGATACGGACTCGCTCAAATTTTCGGAACGTGAAAAACAACAACGAAACTAAAGATTCGACCCCAAAACCAAATTGAATCAAACTTTGAACTTAAAGTTCTAGAATTCGCTTCCAATGCACCAAACCGACCTATACTACTCGGAATGACACCAAATTTTGCAGGCAAGTCATAAATGATATAACAAAACTATTTTCTTGGTCTCGGAATTCCGTTCGGACCTCGATAACACAAAAACACGTTCCAAACCAAATTTCAAACTTAAGGAAACTCAAATTTTGATATTGGGCGCCAAAATGCCCCGGGTAATCCAAAACCCATTCCGAACATACTCTCAAGTCCGAAATCATTATACGAAGCTACTGGAACCGTCGAAACTCGATTCCGAGCTCGTTTACAAAAAAAGTTGACCGAAGTCAAACTTTGCCTTAAAGGCCAACCTTAAAGAACCAAGTGTTCCTATATCACTCTAAACACTTCCGGATCCCGAACCACCCATCCCCTCAAGTCATAAATCATAATAAGCCGCTACGAGAAGTTTTATTTTGGGGAACGAGCTCCGATAACACAAAACGACCAGTCCGGTCGTTATAGTTTATCTTGATAAGTTGGTTTCATTTAGCAAAATGATTTATTGAGTGCCTCCACTTATTAGTTAAACTATTGCTTATGAGAATAAAGTTATCTATATCAGTTAGATATACGTTATATACGAAAGTATATTACATTCTCCCCTCACAAGTGGTTCAGGGTCAGGAACCAAATAATTCCATCTTATTATTATTAAAGTGTGGTGTATATATATTTTGATTAACGCTATAATGCATAAAGATGGGTTCCTAAAGTTGAGGAAGCATGTTAGTTTTTTTCTAACATGATGGGAAGAGATGATAAGCATTTGAAAAAAGGTTACGTGGAATGAAATATCACTTCTCTATAAGCAGGATAATGTGATAGCGAGGATTTTCAAGGTGAAACATATTCATTGGAGTTAATATGGCTATTTTATTCATATCTCTGGTGACGTCAACATTCAAGAAGCTAGTGCACAAGATTGGGATGCGAAGGCTCAAGGATGTGAAATGATGCTCTCATCAGGGGGAGTTAATGCGCGTTGCACTCTGTTTCCCTGTCACGACCCGAAATCCCACCTATAGGTCATGATGGCGTCTAACGTTGAACCCGCTAGACAAGACAACGTTTAATTAAGTTTACTTGTTTACAATTGAAATAACAACAATAACTAGAGCAAATATGATTAAAGAATGCGGAAGCTAAGAATTCATCAACTTACTATAATAAATGTTACGAAATTTTCGTATATAATCCCCCAAAACCGGTGTCACAATTACACAGACAGTCTAAGATTTCACTAAATACAATGGTCTGAAATAAGTGAATACAACTATCTTGGAATTACAAGATAAGACAGAAAATGAGAGAAAGTATAAGAGCAGACGCCAAGGCCTGCAGACGCCTGCAGGACTACCTCAGTGTCACCGTGGACTGAAGGATACTCCCTCGTTCAGTGTCCACTGGGTCCGGCGCTGTACTCTGCACAACATAAAGAAGTGCAGGTGTAGCATCAGTACAACCGACCCCATGTACTGAGTGTCGAGCCTAACCTCGGCGAAGTAGTGACGAGGCTAGGACACGACAATAAATAACACCTGTGCAGTTCAATAATATAACAGGAAATAAGCAAGAAATTACAACAACGGGGGATAACATGTTGGGGATGAAGGGAAACAACTATCTGAAACAACAAAATAAGATAACAGTTGAAATGTAAAAATAACAGCAGGAAGTACAGCTCTGAACAAGTAAATAACAGAAACGAAACGGCATGTCCCCTCGCGATATAACGTCACAATCACTCGGCACGGAATGTCCCATCTGCATAAATAATAATCACTCAGCACGGAATGTCCCCTCGTGCATAACCTCAAAATCACTCGACACGAAATGTCCCCTCGTGCATAAATAATAATCACTCGGCACAGAATGTCCCCTCGTGAATAAATTATAATCACTCGGCACGGAATGTCCCCTCGTGCATAACCTCGCAATCACTCGGCACAGAATGTCCCCTCGTGCATAAATAATAATCACTCGGCACAGAATGTCCCCTCGTGCATAAATAATAAATGATCACTCGACACGGAATGTCCCCTCGTGCATAAATAATAAATGATCACTCGGCACGGAATTTCCCCTCGTGCATAAACTCACGATCACTCAGCACGGAATGTCCCCTCGTGCATAACATATGTAAAAGCAACAATTGACAGGAAAGACAATAATAAGAAACCTCAAATGTACAGAAATAATCAACAAGTATTCTACCGTCCTGTCAAGGGACACAACTATAACCAATCTCACTCAGAGGTATAATTTTAACAAATGATCCTCAACCGGACGAGTAATCAATAACAATCTACATCATGAAATCCCCTCAATGTATCACTTCCAGAATGACAATTAATTCATTACACGAAGAATATCAAAGAATACTATATAAATCATCAAGTTCGACTCACGGGCATGATCGACCACAACATATAAGTACCCGTCACCTCACCTATACGTTGGACATGGATTAACACATAGCAAATAAGACTCTATACCTATTCCCTCAAGCTAGGGTTAGGCCAAACACTTACCTCGGCTCGAAGAATGCAAATCAAGCCTCTAGCACCGCTTTTCCTCTTGAAATCGACTCCGAAACGATCGTATCTAAACATAATCGACTCAATAATATCAATAATTACTCAACAATCAATTCCAAATCCTAATTATATAATTCCCAACATTCTTCCAAAAATTCAAAAATTCGACCCCGGGAGCGCTTGGTCTAAACACGAGGTTCAGCCAAAACCCGATCACCCATTACCCCACGAGCCCGAATATACAATTTGTTTTGAAATCCGACTCCAAAACGAGGTTGAATTCCCAAAAATTCGAAAAGCCCTAACTCTACCCAAATCCCCAATTTCTACCCTTTAATCCCATGATTTTAGGCCTAGAATCTAACAAAGGTTGATGAAAATGGAAGAAAATGAAGTTAGAATTGCTTACCTCTGAAACTATGGTGATGAAGCTCGTCAAAAATGGCCAAAGGAGTGTGGAGAAGAAAAAGTTAGTGAAGAATATCAAAATCACGTAATGAATATTCTAATTTTTGAATTTTAGATAACTGGGCGAAATTGGCCATCGTGATCGCGACAGGTCCCCTGCGATCGCGGAGAGTACTGAACCTAGGCCACTGCGATCGCGAAGAGATGAGTGCGATTGAAGAGAATACTGGACAATGACCCTCGCGATCGTGACCAAGCGAACGCATTCGCGTAGAGTGATGTACTACCCAGCCCCCAGATCCCTGTACGCTATGCGATCACGTGTGGCCCCTTGCGGTCGCGTAGAGCAATACCCTCAGGCTCCGCGATCGCATCCTGGGCCCTGCATTCGCGTAGGGTTATTATCCCACCCTAGACACTTGCACATAGGGATCGCGAGAGTTGCACCGCGATCGCGAAGAAGAAATCATTGGGCACCAGATGACAGCATAAACACTAGATTTTTCTAAGGCATTTGCACTCCGACACCTACCCGAAACTCACCCGAGCCCTCGGGGCTCAAAACCAACTATGCACACAACCTCAAAAAGATCCTACGAACTTATTCGAGTATTTAATTCACCAAAATAACATCATAAACGTCAAATTAAACCTCAAAATCCATAGAAATTCTCAAAACTTCATTAACTTTCAAATTTTCCATTTTTAGGTCGATTCACGTCAAACCAAGTCCGTTTCTTACCAAATTTCACAGACAACACATAATAACCATATTGAACCTGTTCCGGGCTTCGGAACCATAATACGGGCCCGATAACATAGGTTTCACATCCAATTTCATTTTCAAAAGCCTTTATATTTTTCAGAAAATAATTTTCTTTAAAAATTCATTTCTCGGACTAGGGACCTCGTAAGTCGATTTCGGGCATACGCCCAAGTCCCATATTTTCCTACGGACCCTCCGGGACCATCAAATCACGTGTCCGGGTCCGTTTACAAAAAATGTGGACCAAAGTCAAGTTTATTCAATTAATTATTGTAAATGCAACATTTTTATCAAATTTTTCACATAAAGGCTTCCCGGCTACGCGCCCGGGCTACGCATGCACGTCGAGGTGAGATAAACGGTGGCCTTCAGAGCATCGGAACACAGATTTAGTTAAAATTACATGGGATGACCTTTTGGGTCATCACAATATCCACCTCTAAAACAAACGTTCGTCCTTGAACGGACATAGAATGGTACTTGAATCGGGGAAAAGATGGGGATATCGGCTCTGCATACCATACTCGGACTCCCAGGTAGCTGCCTAAACAGGCTGACCTCTCCACTGAACACGAACCGAAGGATAACTCCTCGATCTCAGCTGACGAACTTGCCGAGCTAATATGGCTACTGGATCCTCCTTATAAGTCAAATCCTTGTCCAACTGGACACCACTGAAATCAAGTACATGATATGGGTCCGCAATATACCTCCGGAGCATAGATACAAGAAACACCGGGTGCACAACTGATAAACTCGGTGGCAAGGCAATTCTGTAGGCCACGTCTCCTACTTTATCCATAATCTCAAATGGACCAATGTACCTAGGGCTCAACTTGCCCTTCTTTCCGAACCTCATCACGCCCTTCATGGGCGACACCCAAAGAAATACCCGGTCCCCTATCATAAATGACAAATCTCGAACTCTACAATCCACATAAATCTTCTACCTGGACTGAGTTGTACGAAGTCTATCTTGAATGATCTTCACCTTGTCCAAGGCATCCTGGACTACCTCAGAACCCAATAACCTAGCCTCTCCCGACCGACACAGCCTACCATACAACGCATCATACAAAGCCATCTGAATGCTCGATTGATTGCTGTTGTTGTAGGCAAACTATGCTAAAGGCAAGAACTGGTCCCATGAACCTCCAAAGTTAAAGACACACGCTCGTAGAATATCCTCCAAGATCTGAATAGTACGCTCGAACTGTCCGTCCATCTGAGGATGAAATGTTGTGCTCAAATCAAATTGTGTGCCCAAATCACGCTGAAATACTCTCCAGAAATGGGAGGTAAAGTGAGTACCTCGGTCAGATATAATGGATACGGGCACACCATACAATCGAACAATCTCCCCCATATAGATCTTGGCCAACTTCTCTGAAGAATACGAAACTGATACAAGAATGAAGTGTGCTGACTTGGTCAGCCTGTCCACAATGACCCACATTGCGTCAAACATCCTCTGAGTCTGTGGGAGCCAAAATACGAAATCCATGGTGATACGCTCACACTTCCACTCGGGAAGCTCAATCTGCTGCATCAAACCCCCGGGTCTCTGGTGCTCGTACTTAACCTGCTGACAGTTCAAGCACCGAGCCACATATACTACAATATCCTTCTTCATCGTCCGCCACCAATAATGCTGCTGCAAGTCCTGATACATATTTGCGGCACCCAGATGAATGGAATACCGAGAACTATGGGCCTCCTTCCATATCTCACGAATACCATCAACATCATGCACACAAATACGCCCCTGTATCCTCAAAACTCCCTCATCATCAACTGTAACATGCTTGGCACCTCCGTGTCGGACCGTATCTCTAAGAACACATAAATGACGATCATCATATTGCCTTGCCCGAATACGGTCATACAATGAAAAACGGGCCACAGTATGGGCCAAAACACTACCCGTCTCAGAAACCTCCAATCTTACAAACCGGTTGGCCAAAGCCTGAACATCCAACGCAAATGGTCGCTCTCCGACTGATAGATAGGCAAGACTACCCATGCTGGTTGACTTCCGGATCAAAGCATCGGCCACCACATTGGCCTTCCCCGGATGATATAAGATGGTAATATCATAATCCTTCAATGGCTCTAACCATCTCCTCTGCCTCATATTCAACTCTTTCTGCTTGGACAGGTACTGCAAACTCTTATGATCTATGAACACCTCACAGGACACACCATACAGATAATGCCTCCAGATCTTCAACGCATGAACCTTCAACTGACGTGAAGCATAAGCTATAACCTTTCCCTCCTGCATCAACACTGCACCAAATCCAACCCTTGAAGCATCACAATACACGGTATAAGGCCCTGAACCTGTGGGAAAAACTAACACTAGTGTTGTGGTCAAGGCCGTCTTGAGCTTCTGAAAGCTCGCCTCACACTCATCTGACCACCTGAACTGGGCACCCTTCTGGGTCAACCTGGTCATCAGGGCTGCGATAGATGAAAAGACCTCCACAAAGCGGCGATAATAACCTACTAAGCCCAAGAAACTCTGAATCTTTGTAGCTGAAGTGGGTCTAGGCCAATCTCTGACTGTTGAAATCTTTTTGGGATCCACCTGAATACCATTTGCCGATACAACATGACCTAGAACTGCCACCGAACTCAACTAGAACTCACACTTTGAAAATTTGGCATATAACTGACTATCCCTCAGAGTCTGGAGGACGACTCGAAGGTGTTGCTCGTGCTCCTATCGGCTGCAGGAGTATATCAATATATCATCAATGAAAACAATAACGAACGAGTCCAAATAAGGCCTGAACACTCGGCTCATCAACTCCATAAAAGCAGCGGGGGCATTTGTCAACCCAAATGACATCACCAAGAACTCATAATGGCCATACCAAGTGCGAAATGCTGTCTTAGGGACATCAGACGCCCTAATCCCTAGCTGATGGTAACTAGATCTCAAGTCTATCTTGGAAAACATTGTAGCACCCTGAAGCTGGTCAAATAGATCATTAATCATTGGCAAAGGATACTTATTCTTAATAGTAACCTTATTCAACTGCCGGTAGTCAATACACATCCTCATTGAGCCATCTTTCTTCTTGACAAACAACACTTGGGCACCCCAAGGAGAAACTCTAGGCCTAATGAAGCCTTTATCCAACAAATCCTATAACTGCTCCTTCAATTCCTTCACTTCTGGCCGGGCCATACGATACGGTGGAGTAGAAATGGGATGAGTGCCCGTAGCCAACTCAATGCAAAAATCAATATCCTTGTCGGGTGGCATACCTGGCAGGTCAGCAGGGAATACCTTTGGAAACTCATGAACCACGGGCACAGACTCCATAGAAGGAACCTCGGCACTAGAATCACGAACATAGGCCAAATAGGCCAAACTACCCATCTCGACCAAGCGCCGAGCCTTCAAATATGAAATATCTCTACCGGATGAATGACTAGGAGTCCCTCTCCACTCCAAGTGAGGTACTCTTGGCAAGGCCAAGGTCACCGTCTTAGCATGACAGTCCAGAATAGCATGATAGGGGGGTAACCAATCCATCCCCAATATAACATCAAAGTCGACCATATCAAGGAGCAAAAGGTCTACCTGAGTCTCCAGCCCACCAATAGCCACTAAGCATGAACAGTATACTCGATCTACCACAATAGAATCACCCACCAGTGTAGACACAAAAACAGAAGTACTCAAGAATTCACGGGGCATACTCAAATAAGGGGCAAAATATGAAGACACGTAGGAGAATGTAGACCCGGGATCAAATAAAACGAAGCATCTCAGCTGCAAACTGAAACTGTACATGTAATAAGTGCATCTGAGGCCTCAGCCTCAAGCCTGGAAAGAATAACATAGCATTGGGGCTGAGCCCCTCCAACCTGAACATCTCTGAGTCGACCTACTGCGGACTGACCTCTACCTCTCGTGGCCTGTCCTCCACCTCTATGAGTCTGACCTCCACCCCTGGTACCATGACTGCCACCTTTAGCTGGCAAAGGGGGAGGGGGTGAACCTGATTCGGGAACCATGGAACGGGAACCCTGATACTGAGGACCACCAAAACCTCGAGGGAAAAACCTGGAAATATGCCCCGTACCACCTCAAGTGAAGAAAGACCTCGGCTGCTGAGAATACTGACCTTGGAACTGTCCCTGAAGACCAGAATGACCACCCTGAAAGCTCTGAATCGGCGGTGCACTGATGGGAGTGGATAGTGCACTGCGGGATACCTGAAGTGCCGACTGGTAAGGCCTAGGAGGATGCCCTCTGCCAAAGGAATCTCTGCCTCTAGACAAGGCACCACTGAATCGGCCGAAATGACGAGGTCTCTTGTCAGACCCCTGACCACCGCTCTGTGATAATAAAATCTCAATACGCTTGGCCACATCGGCCGCATCTTGAAAAGAGATATTCGTACCTGTCTCCCATGCCATCTGAAGTTTGATAGGCTGAGCTTGAGCCTCGATCAACCTCCTCACCCTCTCACGATCAGTGGGGAGTATCATGATAGGATATCAGTCCAGAGTGATGAACCTGGTCTCATACTGTGTAACAGTCATATATCCCTGCTTGAGACGCTCAAACTGCCTCCGAAGATCCTCCCTCTGGGTAACTAGAAGAAACTTCCCCTAGAACAACTCGGAGAACTGAACCAAGTCAAAGGTGCAGACACATCTGGTCTGGTCAAGCAATAGTCTCTCCACCAAGTCTTGGCGGTACCAGAAAGACGGAATGTGGAAAAATCAACTCCATTGGACTCTACAATGCCCATGTTCCTTAGAACCTCATAACATATGTCCAAGTAATCCTCTGACGGTGCACCAGTAAAAGTAGTAGGGAATAACTTGGTGAACCGATCCAATCTCCATAGGGCATCAGCAGACATGGCTGCTCCCTCAACTACCGGTGCTACAATGCCCTGCTGAGCTCCTCCAGCTGTCTGAGGTGCTGGAGTATGGAACTGAGTGGCTAACTGCTCTGGTGTGCAAGTAGTAGGAGTCTGGGGCCCTCCCCCAACCTGAGAGACGACTGGTGCAGTAGGAAGAAGACCAGCCTGAGCCACACTCTCCATAAGTCCCACTAAGCGAACAAGAGCGTCCTGAAGAACCGGAGTAGCAATGAACCCCTCTGGGACCTGAGCTGGTCCAACTGGAACCGTCTGATTAGGAACCTCACCGGCAAATTCTACATGTGGGTCCTCTACTGGGGCTGTTTCTCTAGGCTGAGCCCTGCCTCGGCCTCTAACACGGCCTCGGCCCGTCCTCGCCCTCTCGCAGGAGCTGTAACTGGAGGATCTGGCTGTCGATCGGTAGATGAGGAAGCACGCGTTCTCGCCATCTGTTAGAGAATAGAATAGAAACTCAATTAGCATTTAGAATTCTAATCGCACGACAGAGTAGAAGAAAATAACGTGAAGTTATTCCTAACTTTGCATCCTCTAGGGATAAGTACAGACATCTCCGTACCGATCCCTCGGACTCTACCAAGTCTGTCCGTGAATTGTGAGACCTAAGCAACGTAGTGCTGTGATACCAAATTGTCACGACCCGAAATCCCACCTACAGGCCATGATGGCGTCTAATGTTGAACCCGCTAGACAAGACAACGTTTAATTAAGTTTACTTGTTTACAATTGAAATAACAACAATAACTAGAGCAAATATGATTAAAGAAGGCGGAAGCTAAGAATTCATCAACTTACTATAATAAATGTTACGAAATTTCCGTACATAATCCCCCAGAATCGGTGTCATAATTACACAGACAGTCAAAGATTCACTAAATACAATGGTCTGAAATAAGTGAATACAACTGTCTTGGAATTACATGACAGACAGAAAATGAGAGAAAGGATAAGAGGAGACGCCAAGGCCTGCGGACGCCTGCAGGACTACCTCATTGTCGTCGTGGACAGAAGAATACTCCCTCGCTCAGTGTCCACTGGGTCCGGCGCTGTAATCTGCATAACATAAAGAAGTGCAGCTGTAGCATCAGTACAACCGACCCCATGTACTGAGTAAGTGTCGAGCCTAACCTCGGCGAAGTAGTGACGAGGGTAGGACACGACAACAAATAACACCTGTGCAATTCAATAATATAACAAGAAATAATGACAGGAAATAAGCAATAAATTACAACAACGGGGGATAACATGTTGGGGATGAAGGGCAACAACTATCTGAAACAACAGAACAAGATAACAGTTGAAGTGTAAAAATAACAGCAGGAAGTACAGCTCTGAACAAGTAAATAACAAAAACGGCACGGCATGTCCCCTCGTGCTATAACCTCAAAATCACTTGGCATGGAATGTCCCCTCGTGCATAACCTCGCAATCACTCTGCACAGAATGTCCCCTCGTGCATAAATAATAATCACTCGGCACAAAATGTCCCCTCGTGCATAAATAATAAATGATCACTCGGCACAGAATGTCCCTTCATGCATAACCTCACGATCACTCAGCACGAAATGTCCCCTCGTGCATAACATATGTAAAAGCAACAATTGACAGGAAAGACAATAATAAGAAACCTCAAATGTACAGAAATAATCAACAAGTATTCTACCGTCCCGGCAATGGACTCAGCTATAACCAATCTCACTCAGAGGTATAATTTTAACAAATGATCCTCAATCGGACGAGTAATCAATAACAATATACATCATAAAATCCCCTCAATGTATCACTTCCAGAGTGACAATTAATTCATTACATGGAGAATATCAAAGAATACTATATAAATCATCAAATTCGACTCACGGGCATGCTCGACCACAACATATAGGTACCCGTCACCTCACCTATACGTCGTACATGGATTAACACATAGAAAATAAGACTCTATACATAGTCCCTCAAGCTAGGGTTAGGCCAAACACTTACCTCGGCTCGAAGAATGCAAATCAAGCCTCTAGCACCGCTTTTCCTCTCAAAATCGACTCTGAAACGATCGTTTCTAGACTAAACGCACGAAGGGTGATGCCGTGCCATCATTTATATTCATTATCATGAGAGGAAAGTGTGTAAAGAACGAAGGTTAATGTCGTGCCATATTATTGAAATTAAAAGCACGAAGGGTGATGTTGTGCCATATTATTGAGAGTAAAAGTACGAAGGGTGATGTCGTGCGTAACATTGCGAGTGAGTTCATGGCACGAAGAGTGTTTCCGTGCAGGTAGGGACGAGAGACATGCATTATGATGTGATATTTGTTTCCCCGTGTTTACGTGTGCCCGTACTTTGAGTTGTTATTGTTGTACTTACATTTTTGGTGTGCCTTGTTATTATTGTCCTGAACTTGACCTCATCTCATTGTTGTTGCCCTGTCCATGTCTCTTACTTGTTTAATTTGCTTAATTTATGTGCCATATTAGTCGATTTCTATGGGGAGGACGAGAGTAAAAGCACGAAGGGTGATGTCGTGCACTTGTTCTATTGGAAACTATGTCTGAAAGACAATTATTGAAAAGTAAAGCTTAAAGGAATTTATCTCGAAGTAAAATGTTTGCAAGGTTATTGTTTTCCAAAGGTATGTTTGCAAAGCTTTTATTTGAAAGAAGCTATGTTTGGAAAACATCTACTAGAAAGGTACATCCGGAAAGCTTTTATTGAAAGGAATTTGTGTTTGAGATTTTCGTTCTGTACATTATATTTATATATCGTTGGAGGAAGTGTATTGCTAAGTAGATTTTACTCAAAATGAAATGATTATATTTGTTTTAAAAAAAAGCTTTCAATATAAACTTACGATTTAAAGGTTTCACTCGGAGAATTGACTAAATTGTAGAAGTTGTTGACTAAGGCTTGAGGGGGAAATTATTACAGTGCTGAGTTACTATTGTTTTTACTGTGTTGTGGTTTCTGCTTTTGATTCTCACCCCTGTCCTTTCTTTTGTGTAATATTACGATGTTCTATGTTATTTGATGTATCTTCCTTCCGCTTTGTACTTGTTATGTTGATAATTATATGGTGTAGCCATTAGACAGGTGTTATGTCATGTCATTCCTATACGTATCTCTGTTTAATTCATTAGACCAGTGGGTGTCTTGACTAGTCCTCATCACTACTCCACCGAGTTTAGTCTTGATACTTACTAGGCACTGTTGTGGTGTGCTCATGCTACTCTTCTGCACATTTTTTTTGCAGATCCCAGGTTTTTGCATAGCAGTTGATCGATATCTAGCAGCGCGATTGCTGTTGTGGAGACTCGAGGTAAACCTGCTTTAGAATTCGCGGTTTTGGAGTCACCTTCTTACAAGTAGTATTCATACACCGTTGTATTTATTCCGAATAGCGGTATTTAGAGATGTTAGTGTATATTCCTTAAAGCTTATGACTTATACTTACCGGGTTTTGGGATGACATGTAATGTATAGAGATTTTTATCGAGAAGCATTCAAAAGTTTCAATATTTTATTTATGTTTACTAAATGTTAGGCTTACTTGGTCCTTAAGACTAGGTGCCGTCACGATACCCAGCGGAGGGAAAATTGGGTCGTGAAAAGTTGGTATCAGAGCTCTAGGTTCATAGGTGCTACGAGTCATAAGCGAGTTTAGTAGAGTCTTGCGGATCGGTACGAAGACGTCTGTACTTATCTTCGAGAGGCTACGGAACTATTAGAACAATTTCACTTCCTCCATTCCTATAGTGCGAGTTCATTGATCTTGAAGTTTGAAATTTTCGTTCCATTCTCTCACCGAAGGTGAGGACACGAGCTGCGGTTCCCGATGATGTTACCCCAAAGCAAATTTTGCAAGGGTCATAGACAGAAGCCTACAAGGAGCACGTACCGTAGTTAAGATGCCTACCAGTTCATCCGTTGAGGAGCCTCCAGTAGTTCTAGTTGGGAGACAGGTACTGGAGGTGCCTGTTGCTACCCTGGACTTCAGGAGACCTTGGCACAGTTCTCAAATACGATTGGTACATTGGCTCAGGCGGGATTTACTCCAATCCACCGGCTATTCCACGGACCAGGGGAGAAGTTCAGACTCCTACCGTCTACACTCAAGAGTAGCGAGATCATAATTGTTAGGTTCCAGTTTTCATGGCAGCACGACATGTGGTTTCGGTTCAGCCCATGGTTAGGGCGGCAGCATCAGAGGAAGAACACCTTGGACTTGAGAGGTACAGGAAGTACCACCCTCCTATCTTTCAGCGGATTGGCGACGGATGATGCATATGGTTTCCCTGAGGAGTGTCACTACAATTTTCGTACTTAGGGTATTGTGGAGACGAGCTGGGTTATTTTTGTCACATCTCAGCTCAGAGGAGCGGTTTGTCAATAGTGGCGGGCATATGAGTTGGGGTAGCCTGGCCGAGTCAGTTTCACTTGCATGGATTCAGGTTTCAGAGATGCTTTTGAGGGAGTTTGCACTCAAGTTTCTCCGAGATGCATGGCGCACGGAGTTTAAGAAGTTTTGTCAGGGCACTATGTCAGTGTTGGAGCACTATGCCAGATTTAGTGAGTTGTCCAAATATGCGCCTCACTTGGTTGCTTCAGTTAAGAGGCAAGATCGTAGATTCATTGACGAACCCAGGCATGATATCCAGTTCAGCAGGACTCGAAAGAAAGAGTAGGATGCCTCATTTCAACAAGTAGTAGGGATCGCTCGCCGGTTAGTGAGCATGTGGGACCGGGAGCGAGAGGACAGACTAGATCAAGAGAGAGAGTTCAGGGAGGCAAGGAGGCCTCGCAGATCGGAGAAATCTATTGGTCCGTATTGTGGAGGCAAGGTACGACACAATAGAGAATTTTGGGTCAGCCAGTTCAGTTTGCATTACCATATTCGCATGGGGTTTTCAGGTACTCATGGGTCTCAGAGGACTCGTATTGTATGGTCTCCACATCCACGTTGGCAGAGAGATTGTTATGAGCGTGGAGATGTTAGCCATAGGGTGTGAGATGGTTCCAAGATTTCGGTAGGCGTGTTATAGCAAGGTATTCGGGTGAGTAGAGGGCGCCCAAGAGGGGGAGGCCCGACCCGTTGATGTATTTCATATAGTAGGTTGGAGACCGTTTGGTAAGATGTTATCATACAAGTATGTTTTGATCTGCTTCGTAGGGGCACCATTTGTATCTCACTATAATTCTATTGGTCGGGACGAGTTCCCTTATTTGTTGCTTTATTGATAAACGAGTTTCATGTTTTGCACTCTATTTTCGTGTTTGCTCCTGATGAGAGTTTCTATGAATAGTAGTATGTGTCTATCGTTGTTTTATTCATCCTTGATAGTGGTGAAACTGGAAGTGAGTCCTTGTTGTTCTTCGTGGTAAGATTTATGTGATTTTCCTAAGTATTTTATTTACGAGCTGTGATTTGATACTCCATTGATATGTGAGTTTAGTTAGCGTTATGATTTTATCAACCGAGATGAGTTAGTTGAGGAATTTCAATTGGTATGATATATTTCTGGTATGTGATTCAGAGTTGAGGGTGAGGTCCTCGTGATATTTGTGATTCGATATGTTTGGACCGGGATAAGTACCGCGGTGGAAATGTTATCAGGATGGGATCCTTGTGATTTGTTCATATGCTTTGTTTCTTCCTTGTTATATTGCTTTTGGTAAGTCAGTATTGATATAGAGTTGTGCCTATGGGCTTGTTTGATAGTTCCTTTATATGTTTTTATTTTCATATTCAGTCATTTCGTTATGTGCTTCTTTAGCTTAGCTTGCGGGATGTGTGCCTGGGGGTGCTAGTTGTGGCTCGGTGATTCGGGTTCCTAATAATGAGTTCTTCATGTTTATTACATCATTATCAGTATTATGGGGCTTGGAAATAGAGTTCTTTCATATGTGAGGCTGATTACCAATGTTGAGTTGATTTCGGGCAGCTATTGTGATCAAAAGTGTTATTATGAGCACGTGTGTGATGTGTTGTATTGTGTGGTCGTACCTTATGGGTATATTCAGGAGTTATTGCAGATGGTAGAGGCTAACGTCGGGTATAGATTTAGAATCGGGTCATTTGGAAATGAGTAGAATGTGAGAAATTGAGGTAGCAGGCTTATCAGTGGTGATAGGAAGGCTATATTGCAGTTGTGATTATGTCATCAGGCTTATGTTGGTTGGGGTGACGTGGAATCACCGCGGGTGTGTCAGAAGTGTGCAATCAGTGATTGGATGAGTTCAAGGTGAATCTTGGCACGTTCGAGGACGGGCGTTTGTTTTAAGAGGGGAAAAATGTAACGATTCGGCTGGTCGTTTTGAACATTTAAACTCCGTTAGGTGATGTAAGGTCATGAAAAGATTCACATTGGGTATACCGACCTGCGTGCGTGGTTGGATTCAGTTACCGGATAATCCGGAGTCGAATTGGGAGGCAAATTTCTATTTTTGAAGTTTAAGTGATGAGGGTTGACCGGAGGTTTGACCTTTGTGAAAACGGACTCGAAATGAGTTTTGGTTAATTGCAACAGCTTCGTATGATGATTTTGGACTTAGGCGCGCATCCAGAATTGGTTTTGGAGGTCCGTAGAGTAATTTGAGGTATTTTGGCGAAAGTTAGAATTTTGGCGATTTCGGCCGATAGGTGAAACTTTGACATCAGACTCGGAACGGAATTCCGAGAGTGGTTGTAGGTCCTTCATGTCATTTATGATTTGTTTGCAAAAGTTCACGTCATTCCGGATTGAATTGATAAGTCTCGGCACGAGTTTTGATATTTGAAGTTTTGAAAATTCATAAGTTTGATATTTGGTTTGATTTGTCGTTTTGGTGTTGTTTTAAGTGTTTTGAAACCTCGAGCGAGTCGGAGTTAGGTTATAAGACTTGTTTGTGTGATTATACGGGGTCCCGGGGGCCTCGCGTGTGTTTCGGATGGGTTTCGGGACATTTTCCCCTATATTTGAACTGCTGAAAATCTGTCTTTTGGTTTCCTTCTATGCGATCGCATAAGAGTAGTCGTGATCGCATAGTATTGCCTTAATCCGCCCATTTTTTCTTCATCACGATCGCTCTATTTGGTCCGCGATCTCATAGCTCTATCAATGATACACTCCGCGTTCGCTTTCTGCCCTTCGCGATCGCACAGTAGAGAACATGGCTTGAGCCAGATCCTGTTCCCCTATGCCATCGTCAACCTTGCCCCGTGTTCGCATATGCCCCCATTTTTCCTCTTATGCGATCACGATATATCTTACGCGATTGCACAATGATATTTTGACAGTGGCAATTTCTTCTTCTGTGCGATCACAATAATTGGCCTGCGATCGCATTGAACAAAATACCTGGCAGAATATAAGTTTCAAAATCGGGGGTTTCACCATTTTTAACATATTTTGGCTTCTAGAATTCGGTTCTTGGCGATTCTTTGAGGGTTTTTAACACAAATCGAATGGGTAAGTGTTCTTCCATTAGAATTAAATATATTCCATGAATTTGTTCTTGATTTTATCATTAAAATTGTATTTTTAGTTGAGAAAGATGTGACTTTTGAAAGAAAACTTCTAAATTGAAAAATCATGATTTGAGGGATGATAACAAGCTAAATTCACATAGTTTAGCGTATGTATATGCTCTAACTTAATGATGATTCACTGTCTTAAGGATTATTAAATGATGAATTGGTTCTAATTGTGATTTTTGTGTTTCAAAGGAGTACAATGCACTATTGAGGACTTAGGATGGTCATTTGAGAAAAATTAAAGAAGAACAGCCCCATGGGATAATTTGTGGAGGACTTAAGGGATGAATACGCTTGAGACAGAAGGAAACCACATTAGCGCGGGCATTAGCGCGAGTGTAGCGTGCCCGCGCTAGTCCAGCAAATAAGGCAGAAAGAAACCCCATTAGCGCGGGCTGTAGCGCGAGACTAGCGCTCCCGCGCTAGTCCAGTGATTCCGGGCAGTGCATAACTCAACTAGCGCGGGCATTAGCGCGAGACTAGCGCTCCCGTGCTAGTCAAGACAGGAAAAATAAAAGCTGAAGGGTACTTTTGGAAGTTCATGGCCAATCCACTCAACCTATATAAGGTTCAACTCGCCCAAAAGAGTATTTTATCAAGGTTTAGAGTCTAGTACAAGAATAGCAAAGGCAAGAGGCAAGGAGGGCAATTGCGCATCAATCCATATCTCCTTCCCTTGTGATTTTTACCATTGTTCATGAATTCTTTTGTAGTTTTCATTATTGTTATGAGTAGTTAACTTTTCTAATCTAAGGTTTTGGTGAAACCCGTCGAGGATGAACTTATTGTGATATTAATATAGTTTTGCTTGGTTGTTAATCCCTATTTGTTCAACTACGTTCTTGTTGTAGTTGATTGAAGGGCCTTCAATTAGACGTTCGTATTTATTATGTATCTACTCGATAGAGAGTGCATATATAGGTAGTTGTTTGAACAACATCACTCCCGGAGTATAGGCGAGATCCATAACCGAGGGTTCAGAGGTTGGCTTAGAAATAATGATACCTCGGGTGCAATGTAAAGTGAACTGTAATGCAATTTAGCTAGCGTAACTTGAGAGAGTGCGTCTAGTAGATTATCATAAATACTTGAGAGAGATTTTTGATAGCTGGAGTGTTCATGATTGATAGAGACAACTAAGTCAAAATTATAGGAAATATACAAGAAGGGACTTCATCAACGGGGGAAACCATAACCTTAGACCTTTATTACAATTGTTTACACCTCATTGTTAATTAATCTTTTTTTTATTAATTTCATTCAGCTGTAGTAATAAAAAAACCACCAAGTGATATTCATAACTTTTGAGAAAGTTGATTATTGAGAATCTAGTAATCTAACAATAACATTTGATACGTTAGTTCCCTGTGGGATTCGACTTTGGGCAAAATACCCGGATTATATTTGCAACGCCCGCTTAGTCTTTTATTACACATACTTGAGCATGATCAAATTTTGGCCCCGTTGCTGGGGAATTAATGGTATTATTATTTGTAGTTGGAGGAAAATACAAAATTCTTAAGTGTAATCACTTTTCTTTGATATATTTCATATATTGAAATTCTAACATTTGCTGAATCGGTTGTACAAGTTCATGCCTAGAAACTCATCGAGAACTGGTGAAGTATTGAAGCCTTACAAGACCCTGAAAAAGTTTTTAAGGCCTTGAACAGGGCCAACTGGAGAAGCAAGCGACAACCATTCATTGAACACATTGAAACAGACATGGCAGACCTGAATGACTGGAACAACAATAATAATGGGGAAGATGTGGCTGACCCAGCCTGACACATTGCAGCGCCTGGGGTGCCCATTGCACCTGAGGCGCCCTTATATGACTGGGCACAACCCACAATGGATAATTTTTCCACCGCGATCATGGTCCCGCAGATAGAATCTAAGTCCTTCCAAATCACAAATAATATGCTGGTACTCTGTCCTCACCATGGCATTCCAGAACAGATGTTGGGGAAGCGATTTTATATGGGTCTGGATGATGGTGTGAAAACTAATGTTGAATCTTCAGCTGGTGGGGCATTCTTGAGTAAGACGTGGAGAGAAAGCCAGGCTTTACTTGATAAAATGGCACAAAATTCAGGGTGGATGACCAGGGGTGCAACTATTACCCCTATCGTTCACTCAGTGCCATTAGACCCGTCAAACTCTATTGCTGAAAATATGGAAACTTTGATAACACAGATGAGCTTACTTACGAAGAAGGTAGAGGAGTCAGGGCAGAAGCAGCAAGTTCATATTGTAGATACTAACAATGGGGGCTTATGCACATATTGCATTAGCCAACCAATTGGTATCAGTGGAATGCAGACTGCGATCATCTTCACTACCCGGAGAATATGAATTATGTGTCAAACTATGGAGGCCAGAGACAGGGTGGACAGAATTGGGGTCAACAAGTTCGGCTATACAGACCACCTCATCAGCAGCATAACAATGGAAACATGTTTTCCATGAGACCTCATGGTAATGTGGCACCTTACCAAAGGCCACAAGGGTTTAACAATCAAAATCAGCAGCAGGCATACTACCCCCCTTAGCAACAACATGGGGGAAGACAAGAAGATGGGTTTTCTAGGATTGAAGCGATGATGCAACAGGTGATTGGGTCAACTGCCAAAATCAGTAAGAGAGTAGATGCACACGATTCAGCTATTAAAATATATAAGTGCAGATGGGCCAGATATCAATGTCCTTGAACAATCGTCCTCTTGGGACTTTGCCTGCAGACACTCAGGTGAATCCTAAGGACCAGGGCCCAAAGCAGCTGATGGCAGTGAGTCTCCGCAATGGCAGAGACTTAGACTTGGAACAAGAGATATCTCGTGAATGCAGACAGGTAGAGACAATAGTACCAGTGTCGATTGAACTTGATGATTCAACAAACTTTACCAAGGTAACAATGCAAACTACTGAAGGAGAACCCAATGTGCAGAGTGAGATTGAAAAAGAAGTGGAGATAGCCCAAGAGCCGGTAGTTGAGGTGGTGGTTGAGAAAGAAAAATCCCAAATCACTGGGAAGAAGAGACCACCGGCACCATTCCCTCAGAGGCTGGCTAAATACCAAAAGGATGAGTAGTACAAAACGTTCTTGGATATGTTGAAACAGATACAGGTAAACCTTCCTCTAATTGATGCTCTGAAGGAGATGCCTGGCTATGCGAAGATGATGAAGGACTTGATGTCCCGAAAATTTGATTTCCATGACTTGGCAACTGTGATCCTTACTAAGACTTGCAGTGCAGTAGTGACACGACCAATTGCAGAGAAGTTGTCCGATCTAGGGAGCTTTACAATTCCCTGCACCATTGGAAATTTTGGTTTTTCCAAAGCACTTTAGGATTTGCGGGCCAGTATTAATCTCATGCCCCTTGCCATTTACAAGAGACTGGGGATTGGTAGAGCCAGACCAACTTCTATGTTACTGCAGCTGGCTGACAGGACGGTGAAGAGACCATCAGGCATTCTGGATGATGTTTTGGTGCAAGTGGGGAAGTTTGTGTTCCCTGTTGATTTTGTGATACTGGATTGTCGAGTAGATGAGTAGATTCCCACAATCTTGGGGAGGCCATTCTTGGTCACAGGCAGAGCCCTTATTGATTGTGAAATTGGGGAGCTCAAGATGAGGCTTAACGATGAAGAAATCACATTCAATGTGCAGAAAGCTATGAGGCGGCCGAGTGATTTCGCCAATTTCTCTCTCATTGATGTAGTGGATGTGATAGTGGAGGAATATGATGCGTCCTTAACTATTGAGGACCCCCTTGCTGCATGTTTGATGAATTTGGAAGAGGTAAATAGGGAAGAATTGGAAGAATGGGTGTTAGCACTTGAAGGTAAAGGGGTATGGCCGAGGGCTCTCGAGTTTGAGCCATTACACTTAGATAAAAGACAGAGCCCTCCATCCAAACCATCTGTGGAAGACCACCCAAACTTGAGTTGAAACCACTGCCAACCCATCTCAAGTACGCGTTTCTTGGACCTAACTCTACTTTACCTGTTATTATCTCATCGAGTTTGTTAGATGTGCAGGAAAATCAGCTGTTACAGGTACTCATTGAGTGCAAGGCTGTCATTGGATGGACCATGTTAGATATCAAAGGTATCATCCCGGCATATTGTATGCACAAGATTCTCCTGGAAGAGGGACACAGACCTTCCAGGGAACACTAAAGGCAACTGAATCCGAACATGAAAGAAGTGGTGAAGAACGAAATCATCAAGTGGTTAGATGCGGGAATCATTTTCCCCATCTCTGACAGCAACTGGGTTAGCCCAGTGCAATGTGTTCCAAAAAGGGTGGCATGAAAGTTGTGAAGAATGACAAAAATGAGCTGATATCTACAAGAGCCGTCATTGGCTGGAGAATTTGCATGGATTACAGAAAGCTTAATCTTGCCACCCGGAAAGACCACTTCCCACTTCCCTTCATTGATCAAATGCTCGACAAGCTGGCAGGGAGGTCTCACTTTTGTTTCCTGGATGGGTACTCGGGGTACAACCAAATTTCAATTGCCCCAGAAGACAGGGAAAATACTTCATTCACGTGCTCCTATGGGGTATTTGCCTTCAGAAGGATGTCATTCGGCCTCTGCAATGCACCTGCCACATTTCAAAGGTGCGTGATGGCCATATTCACAGACATGGTCAAAGATATCATGGAGGTATTCATGGATGATTTCTTAGTAGTGGGAAATTCATTTGATAAGAGTGCCGAGCAAATATGACCCGTGTGCTGAAGAGGTGCATTGAGATGAATCTTGTGCTTAATTGGGAGAGGTGCCATTTCATGGTACAAGAAGGGATCGTCTTGGGGAACTTGGTGTCGAGTAAAGGAATTAAGGTGGACCGCGCAAAGTAGATGTGATTGAAAAGCTTCCACCACCCACATCAGTCAAAGCTATACGTAGCTTCCTTGGGCACGCCGGGTTCTACAGGAGATTCATCAAAGATTTCTCCAAGATAGCCAACCCTCTCTGTAAGTTGCTTGAAAGATAACCCCTTTGTGTTTTCTAATGATTGCAGGGTGGCTTTTGAGGAGCTGAAAAAGCGGATAGTCACGGCGCTGATAATTATTGCCCCCGACTGGGAGCAGCCGTTTGAACTCATGTGTGATGCTAGTGACTACGCAGTGGGAGCCGTTTTAGGTCAGCACAAAGGTAAGATAATGCACCCAATCTACTACGCAAGTGGGACATTGAGTGGAGCTCAGTTGAACTACACGGTGAGCGAGAGGAGATGTTGGCGGTAGCCTTCGCCTTTGACAAGTTCAGATCTTACTTGATCGGGTCGAAGGTGATTGTGTACACTGATCATGCAGCCATCAGATATTTGGTTGAGAAGAAAGACTCCAAGCCGCGCCTAATTCGTTGGGTGCTGCTACTACAAGAATTTGATTTGGAGATTCGCGATTGCAAGGGCACGGAGAATCAAATCGCTGACCACCTGTCTCGACTTGAAGGTGCTGAGAATGCCGTAGAATCAGAGGATATTCTGGAAACCTTTCCAAACGAGCAGCTACTCTCCACGAGCATGGAAGATGTGCCATGGTATGCAGATATTGAAAACTACCTGGCAAGTGGTATTGAACCCTATGAACTCTCATCTGTCCAAAAGAAAAGATTTTATCGTGATTGCCACAATTATTATTGGGATGAACCTTACTTGTTTAGAATTTGCATTGATAACATGATCCGGAGGTGTGTCCCCGAGATAGAACAATTTTTTGTTTTGCAGGCTTGTCACGCATCAACATATGGAGGACATTTTGGAGGAGTTCGAACAACAACGAAGGTGTTAGAGGCCGGCTTCTACTGGCCAACTGTGCTCAAAGATGCTCACCAATGGGTGAAGGGCTGTAATGAGTTTCAAAGGACGGGAAACATATCCCGTCGTCATGAGATGCCCATGAACCCAATACAAGAAGTAGAGGTGTTTGATGTGTGGGGGATTGACTTCATGGGTCCCTTTGTTAGCTCATGTGGAAATAAGTACATACTTGTTGCTGTAGACTACATGTCCAAATGGGTGGAAGCTGCAGCATTCCCTACCAATGATGCAAGAGTGGTGGTGGGTTTCTTGAAGAAAAACATATTCACCCGTTTTGGGCTCCCAAGGGCCATTATTAGTGATGGAGACTCTCACTTTTGTAATCGTGTCCTCGAAAAGCTACTGCCAAGTATGAGGTGCGCCACAAGGTGGAAACCCCTTATCACCCTCAGACTAGTGGTCAGGTTGAGGTATCAAACCGTGAAATCAAGAGTGTGCTGACCAAAACAGTAAACGCCACAAGAACTGATTGGGTGAAAAAGCTTGATGACGCACTCTGAGCCTATAGAACTGCATTTAAAATGCCAATTGGTATGTCTCCGTACAAATTGGTGTTTGGAAAGGCCTGTCACCTTCCTGTAGAGCTGAAACATCGAGCTTAGTGGGCATTGAAGTAGTTGAACATGGATCTTGATGTTGCGGGTGGAAATCGAGTCAAGGAGCTGCATGAGTTGGAAGAATTCAGGTATCAAGCATTTGAAATAACAAGGCTATATAAAGAGAGAATGAAGAGGTTACACGACAAAAACATTTTGGACCGAAATTTCAAACCCGGAAATAAAGTATTGCTCTATAATTCAAGATTGAGATTGTTTCTGGGTAAGCTCAAGTCCCGATGGTCTGGACCATTTAAAGTGGTCGAAGTGTTTCCCTCTGGTGCTGTAGAGATTGCTACTGAATATGGGTCCAACGCCTTCAAGGTTAATGGACAAAGATTAAAAATGTATGTGGGGATGAATGACACCAATGAGTTGTCTGGTGCATCTTTTTGAACCTCGGAAGTTGAGAAAGCCTTAAATGCGCTCATTCTGTGTCGTGCCATGACGTTAAATCAGGCGCTTCATGGGAGGCAACACATTGAGTGTTGCACTCGTCCTGCCGCGACGTTAAATCAGGCGCTTCATGGGAGGCAACCCATTGAGTGTTGTACTCGTCGTGCCTTGATGTTAAATCAAGCACTGGTTCGGAGGCAACCCAATACACATAGTGTTTATAGTGTAAGTACTAACATATGCAGGTGTGTGAGAAAAAGGGTGAACACATGACCCCAAGAAAGGAGAAAATAAAAGAATAATTTTGATGAATCCTAGACTAGCGCGCCTGCGCTAAGGTCGCGCTAGTCAGGTTTCTTACTGCCTCCCTACTTTTTCCACTAGCGCGGTCGCGCTATACTCGCGCTAGTGGGGTTTTACACTGCCCCATATCCCTTGAACTAGCGCGCTCGTGCTACACTACCGCTAAGGTCGCGCATTCCATCTCGACACAGGTAAGTTTTTTGTCGGTTATTATTATTTATTATTATTATTATTATTTTCTTTTTATAATTTTCCCAACCACCCAAATTAACTTTTACCCCCCAACCAATCCAACCCCT
>ML299466.1:0-43231 GCA_005239495.1 Nicotiana undulata | reverse complement strand
ACTCTCCCTCTCCCACTCGAACACATCCCTCCCTAAAACCCTTCCCCTTCTTCTTCTTCTTTTCCTCTTCATCTTCTCCCTACCCAAACTCAAGCAAAGCTCTGCAGATTTTCTCCCTCTCCCTTCCACAACTCAGCAATCCCAACTCTAAGTCTTCTTCAACCCCCATTACTCCAGCTCCTCCTTTCAACTCTACATGTATGTATTTCTCACACTAATTTTCTTTTTATTTTGTAACTTTGTTTTTCTTTTCCCTTGTGTACAAAAGCCAAATTGTAGCTTTTTCTTATTTGGTAGTATTTGGTTTGTACTGAAAAGTGATGACATGACAAGTATGGGGTGTCGTGATTATGTTTGGGTTATTGTGGTGGTGCTTCCTATCATATATTGAGTGCTTGGGGGTTAAATTGTTCTATGCCCACCACATGTTTGTAAAAATGCCCAATTGGAGGGAGTTAATGTGACCAATTTTGTGGTGAAGTCTGAATAACCACAGTTGGGTCACCCTGCTGTACTAAACTAATACTGTGCTCTTTGTAGGTACCATGCCTCCACGCAAGCGTCAAGCCACAGGCTCCTCTTCGAGCCGACCGGCAAGAGCCTCCACAGGACGAAGGCCCCGAAAATCAATTGACTCGAGGCCTTTCAATAGCCACAAGTTTGTCTGAGCAAAGGCTCAGGACAGATTCGCTGAAAAAGAAGATAAGTCAGTTATACCTAACCAGGCCATGGATCCTGACGCCATCAGGATGAACTGTCCTAGAATGTATGAGGTGTTAATGCAGCGTCACCTAGAGGTTTTCTTTGAGTAGCTCGAGGAGGCCAATGCCATGATTGTCCGTGAATTTTATGCCAACGCTCCAGAGCACAAAAATCATGTGGTAACAGTGCGGAGGAGAAAGGTCAATTCCTCAGTGGAGAACATTCGGAAAATGTACATGCTACCTCCACTACCGGAGGGGTATATGGATGCCTATCAGGCCTATGGAAAAAATTGGTCTACCTGGGATAGGTTCACCCCAACCATCTGTCGACCGGGCGTCGCGTTGAAATGATACAAATATGGGAAAATATTTCACTCATCGGCCCTAAAGTTTGAGGCCAAATGTTGGCTTTACCTCATCAACAGCAGACTCTTGCCATCCAAAAACACCTCAGAGGTGAACATTCCTCGAGGGTGTTTGATTTGGTGCTTCATGACAAATGCACCATTCGATGTGGCCCAGGTCATTCACGAGGAGATGTTCATCCGCTGAAAGGTCCAAAGGTATGGGTTCTTCTACCCATCTCTCGTTACTCGATTATGCATTGCGGCTGGGGTACCAGGCGACTTTGCTGTAGATAGCTGGGTGCCAACAGTGCATCCCTTAAAAGATGAAAGAGTTACTACGGGCAAGGAAGCAGTGGTGGAGGATGATGATTTGGAAGGGCAGGACTCTGAGGAAGATGAGGCGGGGGAGGAGCCTCAACAGGGAGGTGAGGACATTGAACACATGGAAGAGGAGTAGCCCGTTCAGGAGACGGCTGCGGATATTGGAGGCTCGTCTAGGGCCAGTCGGGGATAGCGGTTGGACCACCTGGAACAAGATGTGGCCGGGCTAAGGACCTCAGTTTCTGAACTGGGGACCAAAGTTGATGATATGTCCACCCAGCAAAAGAAGTCTGAAAAGAAAATTATGGGCTGGCTACGCGCCCTGGTTCGTGCTTGCAACGTGAACCCAGGCACTGTCTCCGACCAAGATTGAGTTGTTAGGGAAGTCCCCTTTCCTTACTCTGTATTTTCATTGGCCATGAGGACATGTCCTCATTATAAGTGTGGGGTGGGGGAAGGATTCCCTGTTTGTTGTATGTGTACATTTGTTGATTGTTTGCTTTATTGTTTCACTTGGTAGAATTGTATTTCATGTGTTCTTTTCGCTAAGTTCTACTTAAGGTTGTTTTGTTTTTGTTGTGCTGTACATAGGGTATAATCAATTGAGTCATCTTGGCCCGACAACGGATCCCTTTGACGGGGTTCTTGAGGGTCTAAGTCGATCATAAAAAAAACATTAGTGGACTCTTCCTGATGACGGACTTCGTAGGCAGTTTTCTTGATGGAGGTTAGTCCAAAGAAAACACCAAAAAGATTTTTTTTATTTTCTTTTTAGGTAGTGTAGTAACTCCCCCTTGGTTTTTCTTTTGACCACGGTTCTTTTCCAAGGGTTTAGCTTGAATCGGGTATAGTTAGTTTTTTTTTCTAGTTGTTAGGAATCTTTTGGGCAAGGAGCTGAATGATAAAATACATACCTTGGTGTGTTACACCCGAACACCAAAGAACCTAGAGTGTGACGCTTAGGATCATTGGTTGACTCTTTTAGAATGCCTTAATGGAGTGTCTTGAGGAACCGATTTGGAGTGAATTATGTTCCATGTGTGTGTAAGGTATTTTACATTGTACTCTATGTCCACATTTGATACCTAGAACTTTCCCCGTGTGTGTGCTAAGAGAAATAGTAGTTTGTTCATTCTTAGAAGTGATATAGGAATTACTTTGTTAAGCCAGACATAAATATGTATCCACCTGATTGCAATTCACCATAGTTAACCTCTTTGAGCTTATAAGCCTGTTTTGTTGACAACCACATTACAAACCATACCCAATTGTTTGAATAGCCTGACTGTTTGAACCTTATACCTCCTATAAACATTTGAATTGTTGAGAACATGTAAAAGTCTAAGTGTGGGATGGTGGTCTGGGTTTTGAGTGGAATCAGCGAAATAGGAAGATGGTGCGAAGCATAAAAGAATGAACACCACTGGGGGAAAAAAAATATATATATATTCCTTGATGGGTGGTGAGTTGATAATGCACCTAATGAAATGTTGGGGGTAAACTAAAGAGAGTGGTGGAAATTCTAGCCAAACATAAGAATGGGCTGAAAGCTACAGTAGTTGTATTAAAAGAGCTTAGGGAGGTTAGTCACTATATCTAAAGATATCCTACCCGTCCTTTAGCCTACAATACAACCAAATGAAGACCTAATTGATCTTAGACTGAATGGATTCGATTAGTCGAGTATTACACTACCGGCAAGCCTATGGTGTATCTTTGTGGCATATGAATGTTCTTTTTTAATGTGGGTGAATACTTCCTACCTGAAGTTCCTGCTTGTTCTTAATATTATTTTAGGGGAACTACTCTCAATTGTGTGATGTGAGGGCACGTGATTCATGACAGAGAGGTAAGTCTCTTGACTTCCTTGTAGAGTATCTTGAGGAAGTAAGAGTATAGCATGGCATTTGAGAGTCATCGCTTGAGGCATAGATGTTACACTGCTAGGTGCAATGCTTGTAAAATGTTCGTGGTGTGATACCGTCGGAAAGTGTTTGATGAAAAGAAGTCATGTAGGAAATAGTGGATTGCTCGAGGACTAGCAATGATTTAAGTGTGGGGTGTTGATAACAGGATAAATTCACATAGTTTAGCGTATGTTTATGGTCTAACTTAATGATGCTTCACTGTCTTAACGATTATTAAATGATGATGAATTGGTTCTAATTGTGATTTTGTGTTTCACAGGAGTACAATGCACTATTAAGGACTTAGGATGGTCATTTGAGCGAATTTGAAGAAGAACAGCCCCATGGGATAATTTATGGAGGACTTAAGGGATGAATACGCTTGAGACAGAAGGAAACCTCATTAGCGCGGGCATTAGCGCGAGTGTAGCGCACCCGCGCTAGTCCAGCAAATAAGGCAGAAAGAAACCCCATTAGCACGGGTTGTAGCGTGAGACTAGCGCGCCCGCTCTAGTCCAGTGATTCCGGGCAGTGCATAACTCAACCAGCGCGGGCATTAGCGCGAGATTAGCGCGCTGGGGCTAGTCCAGACGGGAATAATAAAAGCTGAAGGGTACTTTTGGAAGTTTAGGGCCAATCCACTCAACCTATATAAGGTTCAACTCGCCCAAAAGAGTATTTTATCGAGGTTTAGAGTCTAGTACAAGAATAGCAAAGGCAAGAGGCAGGGAGGGAAATTGGGCATCAATCCATATCTCCTCCCCTTGTGATTTTTACCATTGTTCATGAATTCTTTTGTAGTTTAATTATTGTTATGAGTAGCTAACGTTTCTAATCTAAGGTATTGGTGAAACCCGTTGTGGATGAACTTATTGTGATATTAATATAGTTTTGCTTGGTTGTTAATCTCTATTTGTTCAACTACGTTCTTGTTGTAGTTGATTGAAGGTCCCTCAATTAGTTGTTCCTATTTATTATGTATCTACTCGAGAGAGAGTGCATATTTAGGTAGTTGTTTGAACAACATCACTCCCGGAGTATAGGCGGGATCCATAACCGAGGTTTATAGGTTGGATTAGAGATAACGATACCTCGAGTGCAATCTAAAGTGAACTGTAATGCAATTTAGCTAGCGTAACTTGAGAGAGTGCGTCTAGTAGATTATCATAATTACTTGAGAGAGATTTATGATAGCTGGAGTGTTCATGATTGATAGAGACAACTAAGTCAAAACTATAGGAAATATACAAGAAGCATCAACGGGGAAAACCATAACCTTAGACCTTTATTACAATTGTTTACACCTCATTGTTAATTAATATTTAGTTTATTAATTTCGTTCAGCTGTAGTAATAAAAATATCACCAAGTGATATTCATAACTTTTGAGAAAGTTGATTATTGAGAATCTAGTAATCTAACACTAACATTTGATACGTTATTTCCCCATGGGATTCGACTCTGGGCAAATTACCCGCATTATATTTGCAATGCCCACTTAGTCTTTTATTAGACATAGTTGAGCGTGATCAAGGGACCGAATGGTATCGGAATTTGATAAAATTTGTATGGTTGAACTCGTACTAGAATGGGTATTCGATTTTTATAAATTTCTTTGGGTTCTGAGGTGCGGGCCTGGGGGTCGATTTTTTTAATTTTGTAAAGAATGAAACTTTAATATTCGGAATAGTTCCTTATACGTTTTATGTGTACTTTGAAGTTGCTTTAGTTGATTTTGAGTCGTCCGGAGGTCTTTTCGCCCGAGAAGTTCATTTTGGAGTACCGAGTTGTCGTCTTCGAGGTAAGTATCTTGCCTAACCTTGTGGGGGGGAACTACCCCTTAGGATTAAGTCTTATATGTTTATTGTAGCCCGCGTACGCAAGGTGACGAGTGCGTACTCGGACTTATTTGCAAATAGGTTGGCCTTTAGGATTCGTAGGTCCTTATATTCCTCGTGTATGAAGTTGTAATTATTACACTTGAGTTCCTGATTGCTAGTTTTATTTCTCCCTGTTCAACTTAGGAATTACTTGCTTAGTGTTCCTTGTTTCTTATTTGATCTTAATTGACTTAAATGAACACTTTACCTTTCCTACCGTTGTGCCTTATCTTCCTTCATAAACTGCCAATTGACTAGAACTAGTATAATCTCGCCCTATAATTGTTTAGCAGAAATTGGAATATCTATACGTTGGTGTAAAGCATGCACGTGAGTCGTTCATTGTGAATTATATGATTTTCCCTTAAGTCTTACTTAGGTTTAGTTGATAATCATCCGTGTTGATGGTATTTCCTTGGTGTTGCCTATTACTGAGCATTGTTCAAAATGAGTTTATTCCGTGAAGCTAATTGTTTAAGTGAGATTGGTTATGGTTGTCCCTTGCTGGGATGATATTGTTTCCATTGTTGACTCCCTTGTCGGGACAGTATGGTTTCTATTTTTGTTTATGTTGTTGATGATATTGTTTCCATTGTTGACTCCCTTGCCGGGACAATATGGTTTATATTATTGTTCATGCTGTTGATGATGTTATTTCCATTGTTGACTCACTTGCCGGGATAGTATGATTTCTATGATTGCTTATGCTGCTGATTCCCTTTTCTGAACGCTATCATTTCATTTGTTTGGGTGAGAAAGAGTGTAAAGCACGAAGGGTGATGTTGTGCCATTTCATATGCATTATCATGTGGGGAAAGAGTATAAAGCACGAAGGGTGATGTCGTGCCATTGTTTATATTCATTGTCATGTGAGGAAAGAGAGTAAAGCACGAAGGGTGATGTCGTGCCATCGTTTATATTCATTATCATGTGAGGAAAGAGTGTAAAGCATGAAGGTTGATGTTGTGCCATATTATTGAAACTAAAAGCACGAAGGGTGATGTCGTGCCATATTATTGAGAGTAAAAGAACGAAGGGCGATGCCATGCATAACATTGTGAGTGAGTTTATGGCATGAAGGGTGTTTCCCTGCAGGTGAGGACGAGAGACATGCATTATGATGTGATATATGTTTCCCCGTGTTTACGTGTGCCCGTACTTTGAGTTGTTATTGTTGTACTTACATTTTTGGTGTGCCTTGTTATTATTGTCCTGTACTTGACCTTCATCTCATTGTTGTTTCCCTGTCTATGTCTCTTACTTGTTTAATTTGCTTAATTTACGTGCCATATCGGTCGATTGTTATGGGGAGGACGAGAGTAAAAGCACGAAGGGTGATGTCGTGCACTTGTTCTATTGGAAACTATGTCTGAAAGAAAATTATTGAAAAGTAAAGTTTAAAGGCATTTACCTCGAAGGAAACTATGATTGCAAGGTTATTGTTCTCCAAAGGTATGTTTGCAAAGCTTTTATTTGAAAGAAGCTATGTTTGGAAAACATCTACTAGAAAGGTACATCCGAAAAGCTTTTAATGAAAGGAATTTGTGTTTGAGGTTTTCGTTCTGTAAAGTATATTTATATATCGTTGGAGGAAATGTATTTCAAAGGAGACTTTACTCAAAATGAAATGATTATATATTTTTTTTTAAAGATTTCAATATAAACTTACGATTTAAAGGTTTCACTTGGAGAATTGACTAAATTGTAGGAGTTGTTGACTAAGGCTTGAGGGGGAAATTATTGCAGTGCTGAGTTACTATTGATTTTACTGTGTTGTGGTTTCCAATTTTGATTCTCACCCCCGTCCTTTCTTATGTGTAATATTACGATGTTCTATGTTATTTGTTGTATCTTTCTTCTGCTTTGTACTTGTTATGTTGATAATTATATGGTGTATCCATTAGACATGTGTCATGTCATTCCTATACGTATGTTTGTTTAATTCATTAGACCAGTGGGTGTCTTGACTAGTCCTCGTCACTACTCCACCGAGGTTAGTCTTGATGTTTACTGGGAACCGCAGTGGTGTGCTCATGCTACTCTTCCGCACATTTTCTTTTGCAGATCCCAAGTTTTTGCATAGAGAGTTGATCGATAGCTAGCAGCGCGGTTGCTGTTGTGGAGACTCAAGGTAAAACCGCTTCAGCGTTCGCGGAATCAGAGTCACCTTCTTACAAGTAGTATTCATACACCGTTGTATTTATTCCGAACAGTGGTATTTAGAGATATTAGTGTAGATTCCTTAAAGCTTGTGACTTGTACTTACCGGGTTTTGGGATGACATGTAATGTATAGAGATTTTTATCGAGAAGCATTCAAAAGTTTCAATATTTTATTTATGTTTACTAAATGTTAGGCTTACCTGGCCCTTAAGACTAGGTGCCGTCATAATACCCAGCGGAGGGAAAATTGGGTCGTGACAAGATATCCACACTTGTTCGCCATTTCAGGTAATTTTCTATGTTCGTTTGAGGACGAATGTTTGTTTTAGGGGTGGAGATTGTGATGACCCAAGGGGTCATTCTGTGAATTTAGACTCCGTTCTAGGCTTAATAGCCCTAAAAGACTAATTTTAAATACCTCGATTTGCGTGTGCAGTCCGGGCGTGAAACCGGAAAGCTTTTATGTGAAAATATGAGAAATAGTGAATTCTAGAGTTAAAATTTGATATTAGTTGACTTTGGTCAATATTTTGAGTAAACGGACTCGGATCCGTGTTTCGACGATCCCGGGAGATCCGCAGTAAAATATGGAAATCAGGCGTATGCCCGGAAATGAATTCTGAGGTCCCAAGCCATAGTAATAATTTTTTAAAGAAATTGTTTTTGGTTCCGGAGCCCTGTACAGATTTATTATAGTATTTAAAGGTTAACTGTGAAATTTGGTGAAAATGTAGTTTATTTGACGTGATTCGGACATCCGGTTGAGAAGTTATGAATGTTAAGTGTTCTTGATGATAATGATGAGTTCTGAGGTTTAATTAATAGTTTTACAAGTTATTTTCATGATTTGATCGCACGAGCAAGTTCGTATGATGTTTTTGGACTTGCGTGCATGATTTGTTTAGAGACCCGAGGGCTTGGGTGAGTTTCGAGTAGGTTTCGGAGTGTTAAAAGTTGGAAAACTACTGTTGGTGCACCAGGTCTGGTGTGCCCGCACCTGCGAGCCTGGGGCTGCAGGTGCGAGACCGCAGGCGCGCATCCAAGGCACGCAGGTGCAGTCCCCTCGCAGATGTGGACCCCATCTCCGCAGGAGCGGTCAATCTTCCGAAGGTGCGACCCTCAGCTACCTTAGCCAATTCCGCAAGTGCAATCACTTTTCCGCACCTGTGAAAGCACAGGTGCGACCCAAGCACCACAGGTGCGAAGGCCCACTGCCCAACCCTATAAAAATCAATTTTAAAATGTGCAGAACCCTTTCTTCTCCATATTTTCGAACCCCACATCCCTAGGAGCGAATGTTTTCACCAAATATCATCCCCAAGTCATAGGTAATCAATTCTAAACTTTACTCTTTCAATTACTCATTGTTTTTCATCACTTTTAAATCAAAAACTAGAAATTTTCATTGTAAAAATGGAGGGTTTAGGTAGAATAAGGAATTTTTTGTAAAAATTGAATCTTTACCTCGAATTGAGGTCGGATTTCGAAACTAATTGTATATTTGGGTTCGTGGGGGAATGGGTAAACGTAATTTGGTCCGAACCCCGAATTTAGACCAAGCGGGCCGGGGATCAGGTTTTTCACTTTTTTGAGAAAAACTTAGGAAAAATTATAATTTTTAATAAAGTTAGTTCCTTTAGCCTTAGTTAATGATATTAAGTTAATTATGATTATATTCGAGTGTATTGGAGGTGAATTCAAAAGGAAAAGTTGTAATTGAGCAATGAGTGGCCTACGAAATTGAGGTAAGTGTTTGGTTTAACCTTGACTTGAGTGAATAGGAATCCCCACTTATTTTCTATGTGCATTGCATGTGTGTAGTGTATAGGTGAGATGACGAGTATCTATGCACCACCAAATGGTCTGTTAAACATGATCCCTTCCCCGTTTCCAATTTAAATTGATTCCTGGCTTAATTGTTTTATGTTAATTATTGTTTCTATGACTACTTGGCCATATTACTTTTTTTGCTAAATATTGTTGTGGTTATTTTGGAAGAGTATTATGTATTTATTTTGTCCCCTTGTGACGCAGAAAGGTTGAGCAATTTGGCATTATTTTTCTTACGAGATGTAAATATATATATATATATATATATATATATCCTGTTGAGTTCATTTTTCTGCGATAATATTGATGAGTTTATGAGAAGTATAATTTTCTGTTGATTATTATTGTGCAAATAAAAGTGTTGTGAAAGGCTTGGCCGGAACTTTGAAAGTACGATACATGAATAAATTGATAGTGATAAGGGTGGATAATTGATAGTGATAAGGGTGAATAATTGATAGTGATAAGAGTGGATAAATTATAGTGATAAGGGTGGACAAGTGGGATCGTGTTGCACGCCGCAACAAGACAATGAAAAAGGGAGAAAAATTATGTTTTTTACTGATTTTAATTACAAAGATTTGGAAATTCTTGTTTTACTCTACAATTTTTCTCATATTCTGTACATGTGTCTATTTAAAGTAAAGTTTGGAAATTTGAAAATTTATTTGAGGATTGATTATAGATGAGAACTGGAAAAGGTGACTGAGTTATTTTAGATTGTTGTTGCAGTTGTCATTATTTACTTGTTTTTGATTTTTTTCTTGCTTTATTATATATTATTGTCGTAGGTTATATTGTTAATGCCTCGTGTTAGCCTCGTCACTACTTTGTCGAGGTTAGGCTCGTCACTTACTTAGTACATGAGATCGATTGTACTGATACTACACTATGCACTCTTTTCCGGAGACATGAGGTATATCTGTCGGCGTTCGCAGATCCCGAGAGTCTTCTCCATATTATCTAGACTACTTTTTATTTGATCCAAAACAGTTATACATTATTCCTTTCAGCCCATTATTTGTAGTATTCTTTAGTAGTTCATGAATTGTGACACCAGACCCTGGGGTAGTTTTTTTGGGTTATTTATATATTAGTTCGTGGCTCGGTTTATTTAGTTGTTTATTCGTTTATATTTGGAATCATTCATTAAAAGCCATTAAATTTAGTTTACCTTAGATTACTATATCATGTCTAAATGGATAATTTTTGCAAAGTAGTTGATTGAACTCTAACATTGGTTGGCCTAGCGAGTGTGATGTTAGGCGTCATCACAATCCTTAAGGTTGGAAAATTGGGTCGTGACATCATTGGATTGAGTCGAGCGGAGGCGAATTATTAGAGGAAAAGGCTAAGTTGAGTGTTGGGTTAGCTGAATCTAGGTAAGTGTTTTGTCTAACTTTGTTGGAAAAACAATTCCTCCTATTTATCATTGTTTGCTACATGCGTGGGTGATACGCATATGAGGTGACGAGCATTTATGTATGTTCCAGGGTTAATCATACTCGGGGGTGGATTATATTACATTTATATTTGTAGAATTTCGCGATCTCATGCTTCATGCCTTACTTGACTCTTAGAAGCTAAGAACATAATCTTAAATGATAGGAATCAAGACATAGCTTATTATAACATGATCAAACTTTATGGAAATTCTGAGAATACATTGATGTGTCTAATTCGGTCATCTCTATGCGAAATCATCATTACATTATTACGACCCATATTCATGAGATACTTGTCACGACCCAATTTAGGATTATGACCGACACTTAGGAGCAACTTCCCCGAAGTATGCCTCATCGATATTTTTCAGAAAATCAGACAGAATTTCCCCTATTTAGGACTATCCAAAAATTTAACCTGTCTCAAAAATCAACTACAGAACAAACCTATATCAACCAAAATATCTCATAATCTTCGTCAACTAATCAAACAGTTATTCACCACTATTAATCAATAATTTGCAACACAGAAATTTTAAATTCATCTCCAATATACTATAAGAGAATCTAATACTAGTAATGGGCCTAACAATGAACGAATACTCATGACACTAATAAAAATGACTACGGAGTGACTCTAAGAGTTCAAAAGGAGAAACATAACGAATAAATAAACTCTTCACCCACGCGAACAAATGCGGGGCTCACCAGAGACTATCAACTTGTGCGTCTGACTAACGAAATCCTCGCCCATCGACTGCTATCTCTGGGGGGAAAAATAGCGTGGAGTGAGTTGCTAGATTAGTGAGTAATAACATTTAACCACAACCATATTAATTGGGGACAAGTCAGAAAATATGCATGTATAATAATAATTAGGAACTATCATAAAAATAAAATGCCCTTTCAAAAACAGTAATAATAATAAGTCTCATCATGTGTTTCCTGTAATAGAAATCAATTTAATAATTCAGTAATAGACTCGGTAAGCACTGTGTCATCTTTATGTTTGGGAGGTTTTCAAGGAAGGATCATGTAATCTGTATCACTGTGTGAACCCCTTCGTAAAAGAAGTCAAATATAACTGTAGGTCTCTACTCGAGGGAAACTGTAACTGTATGCTAGTTCTACCTTCCCACTAGCGAGGACTATAACTGTAATCGGTAATCTGTAAATACTAGGTGCAACAGGTCTAACGAACCCGCCGTTAGCTACGGGATCCTTCAAAGTCTCCCCCCGTTTATACTTTTCTTTGTAAACAATAAATATTCACATAAAAACATTTCCAAAATAGTACAAGTCATTTTAATTCTTATTAAATCATGTATTCCGATTTTAGTAACGGTAATCATATCTCAAGTAACAGTAAAACATGTCTAGTAACAGGAAGAACATTTTAAATAATTGTAAACCTCTCAAGTAGATTATTCAGTACCATATCAAGTAAAAGACCTGTCCCATATGCTATTTCAAACATTTCATAACACATTTTATTTTCAAAATAATGTATAAACTATGTAGGTTATGAAAACACAAATTGCGAAAATGTTACTACTCACAGTACTTGTGTCGAAATATCAAACTCGTCACTTCGAGCAATCCGTTTGGCTTCTTCAATCACCTAAATTGTATCAATCTATGTATCAATTCCATGAACCATCAACATACCAATTCACAATAACCACCCTTTACGCTTCTTGTTTAACTCTTAATTTGCCAAATCAGATTTTCCTACTCTACCCTAGAATACTTGTATACCTTAATCATGCTCTTTAAGTCATATATAAATTTCTTAGCCCAAGGCAAAGTTATTGTAGAAGGCATATGATTCCAGATTACTTTTAAAATTTCTAGAGTTCGTTCAAGCTAACAACTATGCCCTTATGGAAGTAGCTTTCTGTCACAAACTCTTCACTCAAGTTGACTCATAATCTATCAATTTCAACCTTTTATATAACTTACTCTTTAAATTTTATACCAAGTTAAAAACTTGTGTGTTTGGCCCTCTTTGTCGTATATATTAGACTAATATGTAGTTAGTGAACAAAAGAAGAAAACTTAAGAAATCTGTCAAGAAGGCTCAAATATGGAGTTCAAATGATACCCGAAGAATCGAAAATTATTCGAATTTGCAGATGTTGCTGACTGTTGATACCATTCTTTGCTTTACAATTTTTGCAGTGTCAAACTTTTGCACGCTTATTTTTTTCTCCTTTGCTAAACATGGATAACTTCACTGCTTTTGATTCTCTCCAACTTGTTGAACTCCCTCAATCTTTTAATTGCTATTTTTGATCCTCATCTGACAATGACCCTAATCCCTTTTGGTGTGCTGAAATACGCCACCTTCTTTTTGGTGGCTTTTGACCCAACTAGTTTTCAGTAATTCATTTTTTTTGTATTTATCTTATTTTCTTCTTCTTCTTCTTTTTTTCCTATTAAATTCTAGCTAAAGGAAAATTATACCCTTATTTTAAATATGAGGTATTACAATACTAGACTCTATGCTTGTGTTGTGGATCATTACGAGAATTGTGGAAGTATTTGAATAATACAGTTCTCGAGGGTTGTTGAATCATTGTTGATTTGGAAAGACGTGATTGAGATTTGGTTGAAATATCTGTTAAAACACTCTCTTTGATGTTATTGTGCTTCCTGCCTTGTTTGTCATTGATACTCATATGCTTGCTAAGGAAGAGTGTAAAGCACGAAGGGTGATGCCATGCCATTGTTTATACATTATCATGTGAGGGAGAGTGTAAAGCACGACGGGTGATGTTGTGCCACATTATTGAGAGTAAAAGCACGAAGGGTGATGACGTGCCACATTATTGAGAGTAAAAGCACGAAGGGTGATGCCGTGCCATATCATTTTAGAGTAAAAGTACGAAGGGTGATGTCGTGCCATTTCATTTATATCGGTATGCATGTATGTTATCGTGAGGTCATGGCACGATGGGAGTTTCCGTGCAGGCGAGGATGAGTGACATACATTATGTTTGATATTAGTCTTCCGTGTATATGTTCTTGTCTTTACCTTGATATGTTATTGTCAGAATTATAGATCTGATGTGATTTGTTGCCATTGTTCTGTCATGATCTCCATTTCAATTATTGTTGTGTTGCTCATACCTTCTACTTGCTTAACTGTAATACCATGCCTATTTCCTGCTTTTATAATGATACTCATGTTGTATCTATTCTGTTACACCTTAATGTAAGCCTTTCACCATGCTAATCATTCATGCCCTTACTTGTTAACTTGTAAAGATCATATGTTTCCTTCTTGTTTTATATATTTGTACTTAGGCCTCCAGTATGCTAGTTAATTGAAGTTGATACTCTTTGTTTTCCCATTGGTTGTTATTACTCACGTGCTTTTCGCCTAGTCTTTTACTGTTGCCCGCAAGTATGTCCTCGTCCATTGTTGTTACTTGCGTATTTCCTACTTTGTAATTCCTGTTATTGTGTTTCTGTCATATGGTTGGTTATGTTATACGTACATTTGGAAGGATGAGTCGAACGCACGAAGGGTTTTGCCGTGCTAATTGATTTTTCAAAAAAAAAATATTTATATATAGTGAGGATGAGATAGAAGCACGAAGGGTGTTACCGTGTCATTTGACTTGACATCTTGGATACACTTCTCATACCAGGAAAGATTGTAAATCTTCTACTGTGATTCGTGCTAGTAATTTTTTACTGTCTCGCAGAGTTGTATACGGTATTTTTATTTGTTATGTTTTGAACTGCCTATACTGTTAGTCTAATGTACTGGTTATAACAATAAGCATATTTCAACTAAAAGCCTCGTCACTACGCCGACGAGATTAGACAAAATACTTACCAGTACATGGGGTCGGTTGTACTGATACTACACTTCTATACGATGTGTACAGATTTTAGGAGTTGAGCTGCTGGTGACGTCGGGTGCTGATTCGGAAGATGTTCGTGCATTTTGAATATAGGTTCCATTTGTCCTTGGTAGCTTAGGCTGTTACAAATCTATTTCTGTAACCTTCAAACGTAACATGTATTTATTTGTATCAGTATTGAAATTTCAAGTCTTGGAAGCTCGTTATTCGTACTACCAGGTCTTGTGTAAATTTATAAATGTTCAGTTATATATCTATTCTCTATTCGCTTATAATATCAGTTGAGTTGTAAATTTGTAAATGTTCAGTTATCTCTATTCTCTATTCTCTATTTTATATATGTCAGTTGCCTTACCAAGTGGGTTGAGTTATGTGCCATCTCGAATTGTGATTTTTCGGTCGTGACAACATTGAAGGCCGACTTCGGCTAAATCACGAGGATATGACACCGAGTTCGAGATTGAAGTATCTGTCGAAATCGAGGTTGGTAACAATCGAAGCCAAGTGAAACAGACACCGAGTAAGATCGAAGACGGCATAATAACGGAAAAGCGAGATATCAGTGACTGGTCGAGGATCACGGCGTAAATCTCGGAACTGATCAAATCAAGAACGATTAATTAGCTAGTCATGAGATTTTCTTCTGTAATTAGAGTTATACCATAAGTAGAATTCATCTACTATATAAAGGGGAGTTCTAATTATTTGTAAGAAACATTCTTCACTGATACAAAAGCAATATAATTCTCTCTCGCCTACATTTTTGTTCATCAGCTTGTTATATTTCTATTTGTTCTTGCACTAATCAGTTTAAGGGTAATCTAACTTGAGGACTGAGTTATGTTCAAATAGTGGGTTGCTTTCCTTTACTTTCGATTATTATTGTTAATCTCATTATTTATCAATTGGTGTTAGATAAAATCATATATCCTTAAAATCACAATATAAGTTTAATTGTTATCCAAATTTTAGGGTAAGCACATGTAAAATTAGGTTAGATAAATAGGAAGTATCAATTCTTTAATATTTTCATTATTCTTATTTACTCTGACTGTAGGGAGAAACAGGGCCACATGCATTGCCTTAACTTATACTATCTTTATCCTGCAAACATAAATTAATGTGCTCCAAAATTAGAAAGCAAGGTCACATATTTAAAAACATTTTTAGTAACCACGTTTTAACGAAAATTTGTCATACAATTCGTTTATAAGCAGTTCAAATAATAAGTATGTGGGGGACCGCTTTAATTAATAGGCTGTGGATTTGAAAATAAGCATATCACATGCATCGACTAACCCAAATATGGTATTATATATTCCATTTATAGTAAAGTTGGCCAAAAATAGTTTCTGAAGCTCATTTAAGTGGCTGCTAAGATTGACCAAAATGGTTTTTGAAGATCACGTGCATGGTTATACGTGCTAGTAATCTCTCAGTTTATTTCTAAATCATCCCTAAAATGAATAATTAGGCTTAGTTCCAACCAAAGCACTGCCTATAAAAGGCTCTAAATATTACCCTTCAAATTTCAAAAGCATAGTTAGCTCAGTACTACTCCTTTCATCTTCTTTCTTGTGCTATAGAAAGAGACAAAGACAAATAGCCATTAACTTATCTTATTGCTTCTGGCTGTTAGAATGGAGAAAGTGATGGATTGTAACTCAATTCTCATGGCTGCAGTGCTTTGTACGTATTTTAATACTCAGAATGAACTCCAACAATATTCTCTGTTGATGTAGTTTATTCTACTCAATAAATTTCAATCGTATACTTATAAAAGTATTTTAATTTATTACTACTCTAACATTTAGACGTTTATCTTGTTTAGTTTCTCTACTGTGTCTTTGGACAACAACTGAAGCAGACCTCATTGTTAATATAACCTACCTCGAGACTGCCATATCTAAGGGTGCAGGTGACAATAATTTATACAATTTTTTTAACTTTTGTGCGCATTCTTACAGTTTTACTTATTTAGTTGATGTTATTTTCGTTATTTATTTTACAGTATGCTTGGATGGAAGTGCTCCAGCTTTCCACTTTGATCCTGGAACTGGTTCAGGAATTTATAGCTGGCTTATTCACCTTCAGGTAACGAATCAATTCCCTCATACTTGAATTTTATGTTCGTAGTATATATTTTGCTTAATATTTTGGCTAATCTTCATTCAACTCTGAATTTCCAGGGTGGAGGATGGTGTGAAACCATTTCTGACTGCTAATATCGTGCACTTACGGACTTATCTTCAAAAAATATGCCAAATATATCTTATTTTACTGGAGTTTTAAGTAACGATCCTCAACTTAATCCAGGTGGTTAATTGGCTGTGTATTTACTTTTTCTTTTTCTCTTGAAGCACCATGATGTGGCACTAACGCGTACTAACTAACTCAACAAATTTTTAGACTTCTACAACTGGAACAGAGTCAAGGTTAGGTATTGTGATGGGTCATCATATACCGGCGATATTGAAGAAGTTGACCCTGTATGTTGGAATCTTCTCATTTGTCGTGTTAGAAGTTTATCTTTGTAACTCGATCTCTAACTAGAAATGTCAAAATATTTCAGGATACTAACCTCCACTATAGAGGAGCAAGAATTTTTGAAGCTATCATGGAGTATTTTTTAGGTCAAGGGATGATTTATGCTCAAAATGTATGTTTTCTCCCTACCCCGCTACACACCCCACCCCCACCCCCACCCCTCCCCCACCGCCCCTCTTTATCTCTAAGGTGGCTAATATACAAAATAATTTCAAATATTGTATGGTAGGCCATCCTCAGTGGAACTTCAGCAGGAGGGTTGGGTGCAATCATACATTGTGATAAGTTCAGATTGTTTCTCCCATTAACTGCAGAGTGAAATGCATCTCGGATGCTGGTTTCTTTGTCGACGTGTAAGTTTACAGATTGCATTTTAATTTCTAAGTGCTCTTAGAAGAAAAGATCAAAACAAATGCACCTTATTATCACGTAATTTTCTAAATTCTTATAGTTGTGAGGAATGATTTTCTACGCTACAATTGAGTTTTTTTCTGTTTTTGGTCTAACTCTGTAATGAGTTTATGCAGAGAAACTATATCTGGTGAACCACTTATTGAGGAAATGTATAAAAGAGTTGTTGCTTTGCACGTAAGAAGCATCACTTAAAATAGTTTCTCTTTTCTTATCATTTTTATTAATTTTATCTCAATTATAGTTTCTTGTACCTATATAAACATTGTTGACCCTTTCTTGGGGGTACTTCAGGGATCTACCAAGAACCTACCACTCTCTTGCACTGCCTTGAGCTCAGACCCAAATTTGGTAAGTCGAAATTTTTTGTTTATAATTTATTTCTTTGTGAAAAAAATATTATCCAACATGATCTTTCAAACTAATATAAATGAATTCAATGATTTGGCAGTGTTTCTTCCCTCAGTATGTAGCAAGACATATTTGCACACCACTTTTCATCGTCAACTCGGCCTATGATTCTTGGCAGGTTTGAAGATCGATTTCCATGTGGTTACCAATTGTTTTTTATTATTTTCTGTGATAAAAAAACAATTTATTTCTTCTCGTTTCCCTTCAAATTCTTAATGGTTTTGCCTTTTTGATTCTTGAAAATTAGATAAACAACAGTTTGGTTCCTCGAGTTGCTGATCCTGACGATGAGTGGACATATTGCAAGAAAGATATTAATGTATGCTCACCAAGTCAGATCAAAACTCTCCAAGGTCAATTTCATTTTTATGTTTTATCTTTCTTATTTTTTTTTTTGGGGGGGGGGGGGGGGGGGGGAGGAGATGGAGGTTCTCTTTTAATTCTATTCATGTGACAATTCCTCTTTTTAACTTGCTTTTGAATTTCTTTTTTTGTTTCAGATTTCAGGTTGACATTTTTGGAGGCACTGAACGAACTAGGACCAAGTATATCAAGAGGATATTTCATTTCCTCTTGTCATTCCCACTACGGCATTGAAATACAAAATTACTGGTCCTCCAAAAAGTCTCCAACTTTAGATAACAAGGTCATTTTTCTTTCCTCTTTCCTATTTACAATGTTAGCTATTTGAGGTTTGAACATTAATTTATCATAACAGACGATCGCTGAAGCAGTTGGAGATTGGTTTTTCGACCGAAGTGGGTTCCAACAAGTTTATTGCCCTTATCCTTGTGGCAAATTTTGCCAGTAGAGATTCTCATATTGTACTACTATTTCAGATTTTTTATTTTTATTTTTATTTTAGCAGTGTAAGAAGTTAGTTAGCTCTAGTATCTTAGATATTTGTTAGCCAACTACTCATGTAATTGCTTAACATTGTTCGTCAAACTTGCATTTCTTTTTCACGTTTGAACCAAATCTATAAAACCAACCAAATCAACAAAGTTGGATTTTTCAATCTCGATTTCTTTTTTCTTGGATTTTTCAATCTCAGTTTTTTTTCCTCAGATTTTTCTCGGGGTTTTTGGTTTTCTTTGGGTCGGGTTTTTTTCCGATAAAGTTTTCATAGCACAAAATATAACTTGTGCTCTAAATATTTCTTTAGTACTAATAAGTTACAACTATATAATGTATTTTTCAATAAAATACCACAATAATATAAGATAAGACATAACATTATACTAAAATATTTAAAAACAAAGATAATAAAATTACATAAAGCAAATATTGCTAATTAATAAGTCAATAAAAATTAACATAATATAAAAATATTATACAAGTCATGCTAAAATAAGTATAGCTAATAAGTACTATTAATTATGATAGGATTTTTTAAAAATACTACACCAAATTAAACCAAGTCACAATCGACTTTTTTTAGATTTGATTCGAATTATCTATTTGATGCGATTTATCGATTGTTTTTTACACCCTTAATTGCAAGCATGCAATAAACTATGATTATTGCAAGAATGCAACGAACACATACAAAGTTTTTGAAACTCCCAAGTTAGTAAATGCATTTAGATCATACGTTACAAAGTCAAATCTTTTTATTAACCATTTTATCTTACATAAAATTTATTAAGCATTATCAATCAGAAAAAAACTGTTGGGCAGACATAGCTTAAGACTGTCAAAATTACGTAAGCAAACTTAATTCCATCAATTTCTTGAAAATGTTCGTTGTTGCTATATTTATTTATTGAGTTCATGCATTTCATACCTCAATATTCTATTATAGATTTTCTGAGTATAAATAAGTACGATTATAATATGTTAATGTTAATCATCGAAAATTATTGTTCTCAATAAGCTGGGTGTTAAATTTAGAAGCCATACTTACATTTCGTCACATTATTATTACGATTACCTATTGTTTGAGTTGGGGAAATTTGGGCAAGTGGATTTCGAATTCACAAGTTAATTACCAAAAATTGATTTATTTTTTAAAGGATGTGTTGTTAATTAATTTTATATTTTGAAAAAGATGGCCGCCAAGAATTTTTGTCGATATTAACAAAAGTATTATATATCTTGCAGGAAATATATATCAATAAAAAAATGTGTTGTAAGCAAATTATAACGGTGTTGCAAATTTGCATATTTGTCTTAGTTTTATTATTCGAGACATCGGTAAGCTGTAGATCTCTTGAAGAAACGAAGCTCCTTTGCTATTTGCAATGCATGGAAGACTATACAAATTATGGTTGGGACATATATAAGGATCATAACATAGAACAGGTTCAAGAAAAATGCAAAAGGGGCGAAAGCTATAGGCCATGTGAAATTGAGGGGGAAGTGGTTGTAGTTCATTAAAATATTATTTTCTTATATGATTATTATTTCTCATGAGATTGTAAGAAAATAACGCATAATCTTTATAGGGTTATTTTCTTCTATTCAAATTTTTAGTGGGGGTACGAGATTATTGTCTCTGGATTGATCAATGCTGACATTATCCAAAATTACAAAATAGACCGTGACTCCAATCTCTCTTATTAGATTATCCAAACGTGTGTAATGTCTCTCGTTTAGAAGCATAGTGATGAAAATCTTAATATTGTTAAATTTACGAGAGACAAAATGAAATAAATAAAGAGGAGTAAAATAGATGAATTAGAAGGAAAAAGTATAAGAATGAGAAAGAAATTCATCAAAGTCTTCCTTATCTTTATCATGTGTGGTCTTGAAATCATTTAGAAATTAGATTAATCATCTGTTTTAATACTCACCTTTACGCTTTCCCATCTTCCTTTTTATTTTTTGTTCAGAGGAAAACCTAGTGTGGGTTCGTTGAATAATTACTACGAAGATCAATGATCATTATTTATTAGCTAAACTTTAAAGTTTAAACTATCACCTAAATATTGGTCTATAATGCGGATATCAGAGTCGGATCAATCAAAGCTTGGGACCGCGACTTCGCGTGCTGATCTGGACCTAGGCGGGGTGCAAGTTTTGACCAATTGGTCCAATCGAGCAACAAGGTCATTGTTCCTCAAGCGAGAGGCGATTGTTATGTGTCAATTTTGTCCATCATTGATTAAAAGGAGAAACGCAAAAGGGGTTATAACTTAATGGTCTCCCGCTTACTAGACTAGTCTTTTGGGCTGAATTTTCCTCTTTGCCTTAAAATGCTATCAGGTCAGGAGGACAACCACTTTAAGGAATAAAATAGCACCGGGGAACCAGTTTTCGGACTGACAATTGAAAATTAGCCAGCGTTTGTAAAGTTATTGAAAAATGACTATTATTTTACTGCAATAGGTAAAGTTCCAGCATAATATACTTGAGATTGGTGCACTTGTGTATGAACTTCCAGTATATTATGCTGGAACTCCAACGCACGAAAAGTTCCAGCATAATATACTGGATTACGATGAAATATTTTTCGGATTTGAACAGTGTTTTCGTTCAAATTTATCTTTAAATGAAAAGTGGCAAAATTTCGATTATTTTTGAAACTGCGAATGTTTTTCAATTAACGCTTGTAAATCTGACTATTTTAGAATTTATAACGACCTCACCGGTTGCTTTGAGAGTTGTAGCCCCGTTCCCCCATTTACTGCTCATTTTGTGCTTTACTGTTATTTTATGACTTACCGGGTTAGTCGGTTCGGGTCTCTCGGGATTTCGGAGTGAATTGAGACACTTAGTCTCAAAATGGAGAGCTTAAGTTGGAAAAGATGACCATATGTTGACTTATGTGTAGATGACCCCAGAACTGAGTTTTGATGGTCTTGTTAGCTCCGTTGGGTGATTTCAGACTTAGGAGCGTGTCCGGATTGTGATCTGAAAGTCCATAGTAGAATTAGGCTTGAATGACGAAAGTTAAACTTTGGGCAAAATTTGACCAGGGGTGGACTTTTTGATATCGGGGTCAGATTTCGATTCCAAAAGTTGGAGCAGTATGTGGTGTCATTTGTGACTTATGTGCAAAATTTGATGTCAATCGGACGTGATTTGATTGGTTTCGGCATCGTTTGTAGAATTTGGAAGTTTCAAAGTTAATTAAGCTTGAATTGGGGGTGTGATTCGTGTTTTTGATGTTGTTTGAGGTAATTTGAATGTTCAACTAAGTGTGTATCGTGTTTTAGGACTTGTTGGTATGTTTGGTTGAGGTCTCGGGCGATGGTTGGCGGATCATATTTGGACTTGTCTTGTTGGGTGAAGATTGTTGGTGTAGCTATTACGATTTCCTCTTATGCGTTCGTGAGAGTGATCTCGCGTTCTCTATGTGCATCTGGAGGCTAAGGGAGATTTGTTCTTCGCGTTCGCGAAAGAGAGGACGCGTTCGTGAAGAAGTGAAAAGGCAATTAGGAACCCTATGCTTTTGGTCTACACGTTCGCGGAGGGTAGGTCGCATTCGCAATGAGAGGGGTTAGCAAATCTTCGCGTTCGCGAGTCGGTGGACTTGTTCGCGAAAGGTTAATTTGAGCGGCAATCTGAGTTGTTCTACGCGAACGCAAGGGGAAGGTCGCATTCGCGATGAAGGAATAATTGTGCTGAATAAAAGATTCGACTCATATCACAAACTAGAATTGGGAGCTCAGTAGGAGGCGAATTTTGGAGGGATTTTCACGTGGGTGTTTGGGGTAAGTGTTTTCTATCTAGTATTGGTTAATTTCCATGATTATGCTTTTGATTCAACCAATCGCGAACACGACCGACCCTCTGCGAACGCATAGACCTATGGAATGGGGTCCCCAACTCCCTCCTCACTTCTTCACGAATGTGTTACCTTCTTGCGTTCGCGATGCCTCTACTGACCAAACCTTCGTGAATGCGGGCCCCTCTTTGCGAACGCAAAGAACTAATTTCCATCAGCCTCCAGATAAACTTCGTGAACGCGAGACCTTCCTCGCGAACGCATACGAGGAAACCGGATGAGCAAAAACCAGAAACTTCAGCTATCAAGCTAAGTCCAAGAATGATCCTTTAACCACCCGAAACTCGCCGAGGCCCCCAGGACCTCAACCAAACATATCGTCAAGTCCCAAAACATTATGAAAATTTAGTCGGACCCTCAAATCACCTCAAACAATATAAAAAACACGAATAGCACACGGATCCAATCCTAATGAACTTTGAAACTTCCAAATTCTTCAAACGAATGCCGAAACCTATTAAATCACATCCAATTGATCTCAAATTTTGCACAAAAGTCACATATGAAACCACGAATCTACTGCTACTTCCACAATTGAAATCCGGAAATTGTATCAAAAAGTTCACTCCCGGTCAAACTTTCCAAAATTTCAACTTTCGCCATTTCAAGCTGAATTCTATTACGGACCTCCAAATCACAATACGGACACGCAGAGCTAACGGAACCAGCAACATTTAAATATGAGGTTCTTTACACATAGGTTGACATCCGATCGATTTTACCAACTTAAGATTTCAATTAAGAGACTAAGGGTCTCAATTCACTCTGATTTCTCTCCGGACCCGAACCCATTAACCCGATATGTCATAAAACAACAGTGAAGCACAAAAATGAGCAGAAAAAGGAGAACGGGGCTACAACTCTGGAAACGACCGGTCAGGTCGTTACATCCTCCCCCTCTTAAACAAACGTTCGTCCTCGAACGGGTCTAGAAACATACATGGAGTCTCAAATAGGTGTGGATATCTACTCAGTATCTACCGCTCGGTCTCCCAAGTAGCCTCGTCAACCAGCTGATCTCTCTATTACACCTTCACTGAAGTTATATCCTTTGACCTCAACTTCCAAACCAACCGACCTAGAATAGCTACCGGCTCCACATCATAAGTCAAATCACCATCCAACTTAACCGTGTTGAAATCCAAAACATGAGACGGATCGCCAACATACTTTCGGAGCATAGAAACATAGAATGATGGATGCACACTCGACAAGCTAGGTGTTAAGGCAAGCTTGTAAGCCACCTCCCAAATCCTCTGAAGTAACTCAAACAGCCCAATGAACCGAGGGCCCAACTTGCTCTTCTTCTCGAGCCTCATAACACCCTTCATGGGTGAAACCTTCAACCGAACCTTCTCCCCAACCATGTAAGACACATCCCGGACCTTCCTGTCGGCATAACTCTTCTGTCTAAATTGCGTTGTGTGAAGCCGCTCCTAAATCAATTTAACCTTGTCTAATGCATCCTGAACCAAGTCTGTAACCAAAATCCTAGCCTTACCGGTCTCAAACCAACCCACTAGAGATCTACACCGTCTCTCATACAAACCCTAATACGGATCCATCTGGATGCTCAACTGATAACTGTTGTTGTAAGCAAACTCTGCGAGTGGCAAAAACTGTCCCGTGAACACCCAAAGTTAATGACACACGGACGTAGCATATTCTCCAATATCTGAATAGTGCGCTCAGGCTGCCCGTCCATCTGAGGGTGAAATGTTGTACTCAACTCCACCCGAGTGCCCAACTCTCGTTGCACGGCTCTCCAAAACTGCGATGTAAACTGCATGCCTCTATCTGAAATGATGGGAACCGGCACATCGTGAAGGCGGACAATCTCTTAGAGGTAAATCTCAGCCACCCACTCTGAAGAATAAGTGGTACCAACTGGAATGAAGTGCGTGGACTTGGTCAGCCGATCCATAATCACCCAAATAACATCGAACTTCCTCGATGTCCGTGGGAGCCCAACTACGAAATCCATAGTGATCCGCTCCCTCTTCCACTCTGGAATCTCTATCCTCTGAAGCAAACCACCCGGTCTCTAATGCTCATATTTTACCTACTGACAGATAAGGCACCGAGATACAAACCCCACTATGTCCTTCTTCATCCTACTCCACCAATAGTGCTGCCTCAAGTCTTAATACATCTTCGTGGCACCCAGATGAATGGAATATCGTGAACTATGAGCCTTCTCAAGAATAAACTCACGTAGCCCATCCACATTGGTCACACAAATCCGACCATGCATCCTCAATACCCTATCATCCTCAATAGTCACATCCATGGAATCACCGTGCTGAACCCAGTCCTTAAATAAAAGCAAGTGAGGATCATCATACTGGTGCTCTTTGATGCGATTGAATAAGGAAGACCGAGAAACCACTCAAGCGAGAACCCGACTAGGCTATGAATAACCAATCTCACGGACCGTTTGGCAAAAGCCTAAACATCAACTGCAGGAGGACTCTCTCCAATGGGAAGGAAAGTAAGACTACCCATTCTTACCACCTTCCTACCCAAGGCGTTGACCACCACATTGGCCTTCTCTGGATGATAAAGAATAGTGATGTCATAGTCCTTTAGCATCTCCAACCATCTTCGCTGCCTCAAATTGAGATCCTTCTATTTGAACAAGTGTTGGAGGCTACAATGATCTGTAAATACCTCACAAGACACACCCAATACTGATCCGAATATTCAACGCAATAACAATCGAGATAGTTCCTCCAAATATTCAACGCAAGAACAATGGCAGGCAACTCCAAATCGTGAACAGGGTAGCTCTTCTCATGGGGCTTCAACTGGTGTGAAGCATAAGCAACCACTCTACCCTATTGCAACAAAACACACCCAATACTGATCCGAGAAGCATCCAACTACATTGTATAAGAATTAGAAGCAGATGGTAGAACTAGAACTGAAGTTGTGGTCAAAGAAGTCTTGAGCTTCTGAAAGATCTCCTCTCACTCATCTGATGGTAGACTATAATCTCATGTTTTAGTCAATTATTACATTCCAATTTACTGCACTTTAGTTGAGTTTGAGCTTTAATTGCTAGTCTTTTGCACTAATTGTGTGTTATATGCCTTGTAGGAGTGATTCCGAGCTATGTAGATGTTATTGAATGAATTCAAGTGATTTGAAGCTTTGAAGTCTGAGTAAAAGCCCAAGGAATTAATCCGGGATCGTGTTCGGGGATTGATGGATGATAGTTTAGAACGAACGAAAAATCGAGCAGGCATAATGTGTAGTGTTCAGTAAAATGCACATAATGTTTCTCTCGGAACTGCGTTTGGGCTCCATAATATATCTTTGGAGAGCTAGTTCATAGGGATACAACTTTCATGTTTTACGCTTTTTAAATTCCCAACAAAACAGGGTGCAAAGTGCACGGCAAGTGCTAAGCTGCTCAGTGACCACGTATATGGGGCAGAATAGTGTGAAAAGTGCACGGCCAAGTGCGCGGCCGCACACGTCGTGTTTGGTAAAGTGTTCTTTTTCATGTAGGAAAATGTGTATGTGTTTGGGCTCGACCCTACTTGGTATATATACATGGAAAAATGATATTTTTGGGACTTTTGACATAATATAGACCTATGGAGGCTAAGGAGAAGTGGGAGAAGGAAGAGCACAAAGAATCCTTCATTCAATCCCAACTCGAGACAAGGGTTCAGACGTTTTATGTTTCCCTTTGACTTAAACTTAATTGTGATGAATTTCTCCATATCAATGGAGTAATTATTCATTAGGTATTGATGGTTTTGGTGTTTTGAGAATTGTTTGTGGATATTAACTCTAGTTTTATGTATTGAATCGATTTGGGTATTTTTAGTAGTGCATAGATATTTACATGTTTATGTAATCGAAAGAGGCGTAACTTGTGATGTTGTTGCATTATTTTGTTGGTTAAATTCATTGATTCTTCCAAGTAATCGAAAGAGGCTAGTTGAATTATCGTTTAGACCTAGTTAGGAGGATATCAAAAGAGGTTCTCCTAAATATTAACCCACTACGAATTCTTGCATATATTCACCAAGCTTAACTTAGTTCATATTGCGAGGTTGAGGCTTAATTGAGAGAGGAGTTTCTGCTGAACGTTTGACTATAATTGAGTAAATTCGAGATACTCACTTGAACCTTAGAAGTGAATCGACTATAGTTAATTCCCGAACAAGTTTCTTACACCTATCCAATCAACCCCTATTTTCTTCCCTTGATATCTTCTTGCTTACTCTTGTTGCAAGTGTCATTAGCTAATAATTTAGACATTTAGTTAATTTTAGTTTTAATTTACACAAATATAAATTGTTGATCATCTTGAATAGCAATAAAGCTGTAAACTACGAAAACACTGTTTAACTCCAATACCTGTGGATACGATACTTTCTATACTATATTCAACTAGCGAGCCTACGCTTATACGCTGATTTTGCGCTCGTCATTTTAGTGTAGTTGTCGGGTATTGGCAATCAATAGTGTTTGAAATAGTTTGCAGTGCTAATTTAGGAATTTGTCTTTCTATTTTATTTTCTCTTTTTACGTTTGGGTGTTCTTTGACTGTGTGTAGACTACAAGTTAGATTGATGCATGACTCGACTTTTAGGAAGAAATTGCAACCATACGAACTAGAAATCGAGAAACATCTGCGACAGTAGAGGAAGTATAGAAATCTTCCCGAGAATACCGAAACTGTTGGGCAATCCTCAACCAAAGAAAAGATGGCGGGAGATGATGATAATGTTTATTTGGCTATGAGAGAGGCAACCCAACACAAAGAGAATGTTGCAAGAGATGCTGAAGAAGCGACACTCAGAGATGTACAAATTGCTTATGAGGAGGAGAGAGCTCGAAGAATGGCTCAGAATCATCCCTTGGGTGCAGACCAGTTTGGAAACGTAGCTCCCGACAAAAGGGAGACCACTTGGCGATTATGCTACACCGGTCTACAACCACGGTTTATCAAGTGTGAGACAACCTTCAATAGCAGCCAATAATTTTGAGCTGAAGCAAGGGTTGCTTCAAACCCTCCAAACCAACCGTGTCTTCACAGGAAATATGAACAAAGATCCAAACATTAATCTAATGGACTTCAAGGAGATCAAGAGCACCTTTCAATACAATGGTGTGTTACAAGATGCACTGTACTTAAGGGAATTACCCTTCACTCTGAAAGATGATGCAAAACACCGACTTCAAAGCTTGCCCCAAGGATCAACTAGAACATGGGAGGAGAAGACCTCAAAGTTCTTGCTAAATATTTCTCCTCAGCTAAGACGGGCAAGTTTAGAAGAGAAATCCATAACTTCTGCCAGAATGAGATTGAGACCATGTTTGGAACATGATAAGGGTTTAAAGAGATTGTGTGAAAGTGTCAACACAACGGAATTGAATTCTGGATGCAACTCCAAGACTTCTGGGATGGTTGACACCGACCTCACGCAGAACATTGAGCAATGCAGTTGGAGGTCCGTTAATGAAGAAGACTCCAGAGGAGATAGTCACTATTCTAAATGAGTTATTTTAAGATGAAAAGCAGTGTCTCTCAGGGATTGTTGAAAGAAGAAGATCAACTGGTGTTCACCAAGTTGATACTAACACATTTGTGCAGGTACAACTTGATTCCATGGCACAAGAAATCAGGAAGCTGACCTTAGCTTCAATATAAAATGAGCATCATGTAGCATGTGATATATGTGTAAGAGAACACTCTACTCATGAGTGTCAAGCTACCATGAAGGAAGTTAATGTTGTAGGTAATTACAACTTCAATGCAAAGGGTCAGAAGCACCCTAGTTTTTTATGGAGTTCACTTGGAAGTACAACAAATTCATGGCAACAAAATAACTCAAGAGTTCAAGGAGCTACTGATTTTTTGAATCAATCGAGGCCGGAGTTTCAGCCTCAACATCCAATTCAATCTCTTGGTTAGAAGATTTGATGAAGTCATTCATTGTCAAGACTGATGAGAGATTAGATTCTCATGGGAAAGCTATCAAAGAACTTGGTACAGGTTTGCGTAACTTGGAGAGACAAGTGGGAAAAATTTCAAATATATTATCTGAGAGAATCCCATGTACTCTGCCAGCTGATATTGAAAAGAATCCCAAAGAAATAGTAAATGTTGTGACCTTGAGAAGCGGACAAGTATTTAAGGATCCCACTCCAATTTAAAAAGAAGTTGTGCCTAAAAAAGTAAGTGGGAAGGATATGGAAATTGAAGATGATAAAAAGACCGAGAAGAAGAAAGGCAAGAAAGAAGCTGAGAACAAGAAGAAGGAGAAAACTTCAAGAAGGGAGGAATCTGATGATGTGAGCAAGCACATGCCTGCTCTACATTTTCCCCAAAATCTCTATAGAGAAAAACTGAAAAAGCAGTTTGAGAGGTTCCTAGATATGCTGAGACGGGTTAATGTAAATCTGCCATTCACCGAAGTTCTCTCACAAATGCCAGCTTATGCTATGTTCTTGAAGGAGATCCTGACAAAGAATAGAAATATAGAAGATACATCGGTTAGTGAAGCTCACAGATCATTGCATGGCAATATTGCAAAATAAACTCCCACAAAAGTGTGGATATCCAGGGAGTTTTACTATACCTCGCTCTTTATGCTCTATTAATTTGATAAATCTTCATGTGATTTTGGGGCCTCAATTAATTTAATGCCATTTTCCATTTACAGGAAAATGGAGAAGGAGATTGGAGAGATAAGGTGGCTACCAATATCTTTGCAGCTGGGAGACCAAAGGACTACAACTTCTGAGGGGATAGTAGAAGATGTTTTGGTGCGGGTGGATAAGTTCGTATTTCTTGTAGATTTCAAAGTGGTGAATATGGAGGAGAACAACGTGGTCCCCCTCATCCTAGGAATACCATTTTTAGCAACAGGTAGAGCAATACTAGATATACATGATATGAAACTCATGCATAGTGGTGAAGAGATCATAGCTTTTGAGATGAATGTAAGGACATGGGCGGAAAAAGAGAATCCAGCTGCGAGTGTGAAGTGGAAGATGAAGGGTGTAAAAGAGAAAGTTGTTGTTACTGTTAAAGATAAGTGTGGGGTGTACCCCAAGAAGGCTGAGAAAAGTTGTCTGCGTGGATGTGTGCACTAAGTCGAGCGCGTGGAAAGGAGACCGACTTCGATTCAAACCCCGACTAGAGATTTAGGGAATTTTCCTCTACCTTATTTTTTTTAATTGTGTGTCATGGCGACATGACACAACTTAAAGTGTGGGGTGGGGGATAATTGTATGTTGTATGTATATTATTCTTAGTTTTTTCTTGAGTTAGGTTGATTGTTTTCTCCTTTTGTTAGTTGAGTAGTAGACAAAAAATTGAAAAAAGAAACATAAAAGTTTTAAAATTTTCGATTTTCCCCGACGACGGATATCATTCGCAGGCTTCTTGATGGAATTAAGTTGAAAGAAAAAGAAAAAAAAGATTTTCTTTTGTAGTTAGTGTATTCATTCACCCTTGATTTTTCTTTGTGTCGCAGTTTTTTTTCAAGGGTTTTGTTTGAATTGGGTGTAGTTAGTTCATTATATTTGTTAGGAGTAGGGAACCTTATGCTGTGATTTGAATTGAAAGCGATATCTCGTTAATTTGTTATGCCTTGAGAATAGTAAGTGCGTTAGTTGTGACGCTTCGGCTTAGTTTTTGACTCTTGTGTAAGTACCTTAAATTGTATGATCTTAACGTTGCTTAACTGCTTTAACTAGAGTGTCTTAAATTGTATGTATCTTACTTAACATGTTTGAGCCTATAATCCTTTTTCTTTAGTAACCACATTACAAGTCTTACCCATTTGTATGAATTAACCATTTACCTCTCGTGAGCACTTGAAATTGTATGTACTTTGTAAAAGTTAAAGTGAGGGGGGGGGGGGGGGGGGGGGTTGGATTTTGGCCGATTTTGGATTTTTGGCATATTTCGTAGTTTTTATTGTGGAATTCGATTCGTTAGTCTATGTTGATGGTATTAATCTGATTATGATTAGATTCGAGCGGGTTAGAGCAAGATTTTAAAGGAAAACTGTAATTGAGCAGTGAGTGGCATGCGAATTTGAGNGGAGGTGGGTTGGATTTTGAGTGGAACTATTTAAATAAGGAGAAAGATGCATTATTTTGAAAAAGTAAGATCCACTTGAATTGAAAAAGAGAGAAAAAATATTTTATTATTGTGAAAAATATTCTTTGATAGTGGTGACTCTTGATGTACATGTGCTTAATTTGGGAGTTAATGTATATTGATGTGAAAGCGGAGTTATGGTTTGACATAAGTGTGGGGTTGTGGGGCTTCAACTGTTAAAGTGTATGTATTAAAGTTCTTAGGGAGGTGTAGTCACTCTTATATCTAAATGTAATCATACCCATCGCACAACCTACATTACAACCAATTAAAATTCCTACTTAATCCTTGATTGAATGAGCTCAATTAGTAGAGTAGTACACTACAAGCAAGCTTATGGTTCATCTTTTAGGTCACATCAATGTCGTTTATGAGAGTGAGTGAATTCTTTCTATCTTGAGTTCCTAATTGTTCTTGAATTTTATTGTTGTGGAACTACTCTCTTTAGTTGTGTGAGGAAAATTTATTCATGAAGGAAAGATAATTCTTGATCTCTGTGTTAGAGTAAGTGAGTAAGTTGTGAATAATGCGTGGTTCTTGTGAGTCAATTCTTGAGGTGAAGATATTATCTTATTGTGATTCGTCTATTTTAAATATTCTTGGTGTAATGAGTTAGGAAAGTTGTTTAGTAAGGTTGTGTCTATATACGATGTGGTTTGATTGCTCAGGACAAGCAACATTTTATGTGTGGGGTGTTGATGGTAGGCTATAATCTCATGTTTTAGTCGACTATTACATTCCAATTTACTGCACTTTAATTGAGTTTGAGTTTTAATCGCATGTGTTTTGCACTAATTTGTGTTCAATGCCTTGTAGGAATGATTCCGAGCTATGTAGATATTATGGAATGAATTCAAGTGATTTGAAGCTTCAAAGACTGAGTAAAATCCCAAGGAACTAAGTCGGGGTTGTGTTCCGGGATCAACGAATGATAGTTTAGAACGAACGAAGAATCGAGCAGGCAAACTGTGCAGTGTTTAGTAAAGTGCACATAACTTTTAGCTCGGAATTGCGTTTGTATTATATTGTTGGAAAGCTTACTCAAAGGGATAAAGCTTTCATGCTTTACGCCATTTCATATTCCCAAAAAGGTCGTTCTCTATACCGTCTTGTAAATTAAAGTTCATCAGACGGCGATGGTGATGTAGTAGAAAACACCCATTGACAATTACTTTGATATAGTTTGAACTAGACTAATAGAACCAATTGTGGATTAGATTGAACAATTTTGAACTTGTTGTAATTGGTATTTTCTTGGTTTTGGATTATGATGTTCAATTGAACTTTAATTTATTAGTTTTAAAGTATTACTTAGATGTTTTGTTGTTGTTGTCGTTGGGTTTTGGTTGGATTAGTGGTGAATTGGTGGTTATTACATTGGTATAGGGGTTTATTGGTATGGTGTTTCTATTTGGCAGGTGGTGTAGCTATCAAAACAGGCATATTTTGCCAAAATTAAAACCAGAAAACCAACCAACCTTGGTCGGTTACTGATAAAAAAAATTTAAATTGCACATTACCGACCAATGTTGGTCGGTTAATGTGCAATGAATTCCTAGAATTCAACATTACCGACAAACTTTGGTCGGTTTTCTGCATTCCCAGTCCAGTTTACCGACCAATTTTGGTCGGTATTGTTACCTTTTAGTATTTAAAATAAAATAAACTCTACATTACTGACCAAAGTTGGTCGATTTTTTAAATTTTAATAATTTACACATAAAATATATTTTCAAGTACCGACCAAAGTTGGTAAGTAGGAAAAATTGATAAATTTAAGACACCGACCAAGTTTGGTCGGTAAATTTAAATTAATAAAATAATATTCCGACAAGTTTTGGTCGGTAATCCAAATACATTGTCAGATGGCCGTGTAGAGCATACCAACCAACGTTGGTCGATATTTTTCGACCAACTTTGGTCGGTATGCCCTTCCGACCTTTAAAATACCGTCCACACAATAATGGTCGCATTTTGAACGGTTATTGGTCATTACCGATCAACGTTGGTCAGTTTTTCTGACGATATTTGCTCGATTTTTAGTAGTGCAAACTAAATAAATCAGATTAATTGAATAAAATAACATAAATTAACTAGACTTTTGGTACATACAATAAGAAAGAAAATATAATGGTACACTGGTAATTCAACGTACGCACCACTAGATTCTTTTTGTAAATGACTTATTAAAGTGAAACAGAAACTTTACATAACCCCTGAAAAAATTAAATACACGGGACTATACGTTACATATTTCTAACATCTATTTTAATGAACCCTTTAATTATTTTACAAACATGATTAAACTTTACAAACTAGACCCAATCCATTGCATAAGTGAATTTTAGTCGATCGTAGTAATTTGATTATAGTGTAAACCTTCTTCCAAATTCTTTTTCCTTTAAATTGTTCGCAAGTTTCTTGCTGTCATTTATAGGTTCATAGAGACGCGCGGAGCCAGGATTTAAAATTTTTGAATTTTTAATATGTTACGTAATTTATATCTTGTCTTAGTTATCGGGTTCGCAATATTTTGTATATATTTAATAAATTTCCTAATATAAAATTGTGTTTAAGCAAAAGAACTCACACCTACTAGCCTAGCTCCGCCTCTGTAGGTTCCCTATAATTTCTTCAACATGTGAAATTGTTTTTATTATTTTAGGAGACAAATGCTAGTAAATGAAAATCTTCCTGTGTGTGTATTTATGTCAATGTGTCTATTGTTATTATCTTTATCATTCAAATGACGCCCTTCCGTTATGCCATCAGAATCTTCAAATTAAATATTTTTACATCAATATTTTTATTACTTTTAATAATTGTTTTAACCTTTTCCCCACAGGAAATACACTCGGAAAGATGTCATGTAAGCGAATTACAGTGCTCTTGCAAATATTCATTTTAGTCTCAGTATTATTTCCTAAAGACATGATAAATTGTAAAACACCTAAAGCAATAAGGGAATTAGCTTGTTATCTCGAGTGCGTGGACAACTATATGAATTTCTATGACGCAGAGACTCTCAATCAAAGCATTATTGAGGAGAAATGCAAAAGAGGTGAATTTTTGTATCCATGTTCACCAGATCCTGATGCTTAGTATTTCACTCTATCAAAATAATTCGGCCTCCTATTATGTAAAATTATATACTGATATTGATACATTCCGTAATGTTTCATTTAAGAATTTACTCCAATATATACACCAATTCATTGTTCCCTCTGTTTCAATTTAGATGACACTTATCGAGAGTCAATTTGATTAAATGTTGAATTTAAAATGGATTAGTTCAATTCAGTTTTTTAAAATGAAATTTTAGATATTCAAAAACGATACTATCAGTTGCAATTTTTCTCATGTTAATGTGATAAAAAAATATATTTTAAAATGTTGGTCAAACTTCACAGAGTTATTGACTCTTGATAAGCAAAATATATCATCTGATTTAAAACAGAGTGATATGGTTAGGTATATTTTATCTTGATAGGAATAGGTGGAGGTCGATCATTAGGGTGGTAGGCTAGGGGGCAGTCGAGAGTTCTTTCTCTCTTTGTACCGGTTAGTCTGATAGAGTTTTGTTTAGGTTTGTTAGCGGTCTATGTTATGTTCACATGTTGTTTTGTATAGTTTTGTGCTATTGTCCTTTCACTCATTTGTTGTTGTTATTTTCTTTATGGCTTCTTTTGTTGTTACATGCCTTTCTTCTTATTTTTTTTGGTGGTATATTGTCTCTCCTGTTGAGCCGAGAGTCTCCTGGAAACAACATCTCTACCCTTTTCGGGGTAGGGGTAAGGTCTGCGTACATTCCACTCTCCCCAGACATCACTAGTGAAATTTTACTGAGTATGTTGTTGTTGTCGTCGTCTCAACTAGGGATTATCCTAGCGTAAGACCCCTTCGTATTGCACCGAAAAGAAGTCAATAGAAATGTCCAACGAATCGTGTGATACTATATATAGAGGTATTTTACAAAAAGAAATCCATTCTAAAAGAGAGAAGTAGACTTATAATATTCATATAACATATATGGTGCATTTTATGTTGAACAACAAATTAAGCTAATTTATATAATACAACCACCTAATTAGTGGCAGAATTTTTTGCCACAAGGGTAAGGGCAGTCTGTGTGCTGAAATACACTCTCCTCAAAGAACCATTCTTCAACAGCGGTCGCAATTTGCTGCAATAACGAGTTGGTTAGTCTCATGAGTTATATACAATAAATTAGAAGAAAATAAAATAAAATAAAATAGAAAAAGACCTTGTTGCATAATGTTGGAGAGTTGTTATAGAACCAATAAACTTGTCTTTCTATGATATTGTGGGAATGGCAGGATATTATGAAATATCCTATAGATGAACTCCCTCCTAATTCCGTTAGTGCCATTAAAAATTTCAACCTAAAATCTGAAAAAAATAAATAGATAACTTTTAAATATATTCTATGTATCAGAAAAATTAAAAAGAGAACCCCTCGGCCCTCACCATGGAGAATATCGAGTTGACTAGTTGAGCATTTAGTTATATTGTTTTTGCAATTATCCCAAATGCCTTGAGGGTCAGCATCCTTGGGAACGAAGCTATTGTTCACCTAATTTTCAAGAATCAAAAGATAAAACAATTAGTAATGCTTTATAGCGTAAAACATTGTGTGTGTGTGTGGGGGTGGGGGGGGGGGGGGGGGGGGGGGGTACAAATATGGAGTATATTAAAGTCGGAAATCTTATAACATAGTAGTATTATTTTTCTTACCTGCCAGGAATCATAGGCCGAATTAATAATGAAAAGTGGTGTTTGAATATGTCGTGCTACATACTGAGGGAAGAAGCACTGCGAATTTATTATCAAAGAGTTTGCTGTCTGAAAAATATCATGTGATAAAATGGCCAATTTTAATACCAAAAAAACATATTTAAGAAATTCTCTTACCAAACTTGGCTCGGAATTGGAGGTGCAAGATGATGGCAGGTTCTTAGTAGACCCCTAAATTTCAATAGAATCAAGAATTAATGTCCTATAATGCAATTTTAACAATTGAAAGTTAAAACTGCTAAAATATTTGATCTTACATGCAATGCAACAACTCTCTCGTACAGCTCTTTAATCTCCGGTTTACCGGCAATAGTATTTCTGCATGTTTCACAAAAAAATGGTATATTACAGAAGGAGATCTTTACGTAAATAGCACGGCAGATTCGTTATTAATTTTTTCTAGCGGTATAATATATATATATATATATATATATATATGCGCGCATGTTCAGGGGCGGATGCACCCTAGCTCAAGTGGTGTCATCCGACACTGCTTTCCCGGAAAACTTTAGTTATTACACATATAAATATTGTGCAAAAGGTATAGATATAAATTGATCATATGACACTGCTGAACAAAAGATAGTGTATGGTCTGATAGTATAGCGCGGTTCGAATACTTCGTACGCGTTTCCTTTGCATTTTTTTCCTTTGAAGCCTCTTTTGTTTAAAAAAAAAAAATAGAACTGTGTCCTCTTTCATGAACCGTATCTATATAACTTGTAATTTTTAAGCTACATGATTTGGTGGTGTTTCTCATCTCTATTTCTTATATTCCATAGTTATTGTAGTAATTTTTTCATCACTTTAAATTTCAACACCGCTTACAAAAGATCCTGCGTACGCCCCAGTTGGATGGACTGCTAGTCAGCTATTTAGCGTATTACAAGTAAATTAAAATAAAACACAACACACAAATTTATGATAGAACTTACACATCAAGAAAGAAACCAGCATCTGAAATGCATTTCAATCGAGTACCCATTGGGAGGAAAGATTTGAATTTGTCACAATTGAGTATTGCAGCCAACCCTCCCGCTGAAGTTCCACTCAGAATTACCTATTATGAAATAATGTATAATAATTTCTTTATTTAACTTCAGGTACTTAATTAGCAAGAAATAAGAGGATAGAGCCGTACATTTTGAGCACTAGACATTCCTTTAGCTAATAATTCCTCCACTATCGCTTTAAAAATTCTTGACCCTCTATAGTGGAGATTAGTTGCCTGATACAATTAATTAGAATATTAATTCCTTGTTAAACACCTCAATGCAAAATGTGTAACCACTTAAAATATATGAATATCTTTTACTTACTGGATCAACTTCTTCAATATCACCTGTAAAAGATGCTCCGTCACAATACTTAACTTTGACTCTATTCCAATAATAGAAGCCTGTAAAGTTTGACATAGATGACTTTTAATTAGGAGCTGATAGAAAGAATTTTTTGAGAGAAGTATAGAAAGTTAAATGTATGTAATTTCCATGTCTCAATTTCCATGACACTTTTTACTTCTCGAGATTCAAATGATGTGAACTTTAACTAACATTTTAAGATGTATTTTTCAAAGATTTGTCAAATAGACTTTGGAAACAAAAAGTGTCCATAATTTAGGACGTAAAAAATAATATATACCAGGATTCATGTTAGGGTCGTTGCTTAGAACTCCAGTTAAAGAACTTTGAGGAGGCATGTGTTTTGAAGATCCAATTGAGTCATTAGTACGACTGAGGCATTCTGAAACAGTAGAACACCATCCACCTCCCTAACAAAATTTCAGAGTTTGACATGAGAAAAATTAAAGTAAAAGAATTGGAAAATAAATATATACAAGTATTCCCTTTGTTTTAATTTAGATGATATATTTCGCTTATAGATGATTAATGTGATTAAACTTTGAAGCTAAATTAAGTTAGTTCAACTTAGTATTTTAAAATTAAAATTTATATATCAAAAATAACATAAAAGGTACTATAAATTGTAATTTTTCTCATATCAATATGATAATAAAATATATTTAAAATATTAGTCAAACTTCGTACAGTTAAGCGAAATATCGCATCTATATTGAAAGGGAGGGAATAATAATTAACCTCGAGGTGAATAACCCAATACTGAACGCCAGTTCCCTTGTGAAAAAGGTAAGCTGGCGCACTTCCATCCAAGCAAACTAACATATTGAGCAACATATAAAAGTATAAATAAGATTCTTGTGAGCATTTTTATATATATCCAACGATAAAATAACAACAATAACAATAATATATCCATTAAAATTTTATTAGCGGGGTTTGGGAAGAGTGGAGTGTACGCAAACTTTACCCCTATCCCGAAAATGATAGAGAGGCTGTTTTCAGGAGACTCTCGGCTCAACAGGAGAGACAATATATCACAAAAGAAACAAGAGGAAAGACATGTAACAACAAAAGATGTCAGAAAGAAAATAACAACAATAAATGAATGGAAGACCAATAGCACAAAACTATGCAAAACAACAATGCGAACACAACATAGACCGCTAACAAACATAAACAAAACTCTATCAGAATAGACGGAAGTACTCTCGACTACCCCCTAACCTACCACCCTAATGCTCGACCTCCACCTGTTCCTATCAAGAGCCATGTTCTCGAAAATATATATATATATATATATATATATCGAATTACAAGATTTCAAAGTTAAGAAAGTTATAATTTTCACCTGCTCCTTTTTCCACAGCACTTTCAAGAATGGTGAGATTGACAAGGAGTGTTTGGAGTGCTTCTGTTCGGCAAAGACTCAACAGACAAACTACTGACCAAAAAAAAAACATGGAGAACTATTAATTGTTCATTCTTTATATATCAACAAATAATGGTATTTAGTGTGATCTAATAGTAGTGATATAAACATGTACAAGACTGAAATACCAAACAGTACTGCGTATATTGCCGCCATGAGAATTGAGAAGTGAACTTTGCTTGTTAAACAAATTAAGGAGCAGAGAAAAGGATTGAGGAATATGTTATCTGTAGCAAAGAATTTTGAGTGATATCTAACAAGTAAGTTAACTCCTTTTATAAGGGCAAATTAAATATATGATTTGTTTCAAACCTAAATTTATGGATTGTAAATACTAAGATAAATCGCAGGTGTCAGTAATCGGATTTTTCATTTTAATTTTATACATATTAGTGAATATTTTTAATATAAATATAGGGTTTGGACTAAAGATAGTAAGTCCGGTTGAACCCGTAGATAAACTTCTAGCTACGCTCTTGCCTCCAAGGTGCCATTTGAAGCGTAGCGCAAATTAAAGGAAGATAAAAGTTTAATCATTTTGTAATATTTTAACGATAAAACAAGACTGAAATTCCTTATGCTTAGAAGTTGATGTTTTATACTTCAATACCACACAAGAGGGGGTGATTCGTTTGGCGACTAATTTATCGCTTACACTGATTATGGAAGGACCTGGTTCTTCTAAGTGTTCCTTAACATACTATTGCTGAAATAGTAAATGCGAAAAGTAAAGAACACAAGTATTTTACGTGGAAAACACCTGGCTCGGAAGGTGAAAAAAACACGACCTACTTCCCGATAGGATTTTCCAAAAAATTTCACTAAATTACTGAGCCAAAAACTGCATTTACAAAAATACTTTTGTAAATCTAGGACTAATAATCCCTTGTAGCAAACATTCTCTAACTGTTGTGACAACTTCAAGTTAACTCTAACTTGAATACTCTTGAGTACCTATTACAATTGCCTCTAGATAAACTGAAAGGTACAATATGATAACACTTACTACAATTGAACTAGAATAAAAGACAGACACTTGGAACTGGTTCTTCTATCTTGTTCATGTAGCTTCATGTTTGCACCCTTGAATCACACACGAATTGCTTGCAAAATACCTAGTTATTTTGCTCTCAATTCCTGTTTAACTTCTGCGTTTGTGCGTGCCTGTTAAATGAGAACATCCTGCAATATATAGAGTTAGTAGATGAAGAATTAACTAGAGTTCTTATGCTACTCTTCCTTGGTGGAAGAGTTCTAGTTGATCTGAACTCCTAACTCCTTCCTTATCTTGGATAATGTTCTATTTGAGTAAGGAGTCGTTCTCCTTATCAATTATGCAACCTTTTCGATAAGGAGATATCAATTATGTGAAGTTAATTTTATCTCCTTTACGTGCATCCCACATGCTCGAATCTGCCCGTGTAAATGTACACTAGGGATGGACCTGGTTCATGCCTGAGTTCCTCTGTCAATCTTCAAAACTATTCTTCACTTGGGCCAACAAATTCCCCTTTTTTATGATGACAAACTATGTGGTTTTCATAAGCTTAGGCCCTGTTTCAGCTTAACCCAACATCAACATAATGTTAGAACATTTTTTCACTTATCATCAAGGACTAAGTTCATTAGGTTACAAACATCACTGTTCAGAGTGTAAAGTACAACCTTTTCCCCATTTTGGCATCATCGAAAAGTTGCATAAAAAATGTGTGATTCCCAGATTTTAAGACTTACACATGGACACTGGGGCTACTTCAAATGCATTCGTGGATTAATCATCAATAATCAAGATAAGAATTTAAACTATCAAAGAAATATAAACAGGCAGTTAGAGCAAAAACCAACAAATTTCATTGATAGCTGATATGATTCTTCCATAATCCACAAAAAGAATTAAAAATACTAAAAACATGAGCAAACAAGAAACATCCCAAATTGGGTCACTGAAAGGTATACACTGGGCTAGGAGTTTAAGGCTTGGAAGAATGGGGGGCTTGATTTTTGGCTTGGAGAAGTTTCAGCATGTCTTGAATAATTCCATCTCTCTCAGACTCTACCTCAGCGAACCATGTCTTCAACCTTGTTAACTCAGCATCCTTTGCCCCACCCTCCCGCACCAAGACTGTGACCTTGCTATTGACTGGTGCCTTTTTAGATGAACCAGGTTCATTTGGAGTAGCATGGACCTCATAATCACAAGCAATCAGAGTGTTAACCCCAAAGTGATCTTTGCTTGTAGCCATCCCCCACTTCTTCAGGGGCACTTTACAATGTGCAAGCACAGCTGTGAGAATGAATCCATAGGGAATGACATGGGATTTGGAGCCATTGATAACCCTATCAAGCAGCTAGATTATAAATCAAGGCCAGTTGATCTGCCTCCCACTATCCAAGCATTTCATGAAAACCAAGTCCATGCAGTTGTCAATGTGCCTCCTTTCCTGCCAAGGCAGAACACACTTGTTAATGAACTCAAATGTCACCTTGTGGGGTTACTTCATCCCACTTTTGTACACAGCTTTGGGCTCACTTTCTTCCTCATTATCACTGAATTTTCTAGTGATGGCAAGGGCAATAAAAAGGTTTTCTAGGCTTGGCTATTTCAGCTTTGTGTAATCATTGTACCCTTCAGCAGGTACGCCTAGAATTTCACCCAGCTCCTTTTCATCGAAATAAATTTTCACCCCTTTCACCATGTTAGTAACCCTTCCATCCTTCACTTATATATTAACCATAAACTCAATAATTTCACCCATTGCCAATCTGCCATCCATCTGAAGGACCCTATCCTTCCAGCCTTGCACTTCTAATTTCCAACAGCAGCACCATCCCTTCCTCTTCCAAATCCTTGAGGAGTCTACCCTTCAGAATAATTCTTTTGACAAACTTGGCCATCTTGTCCTTTTCACTGTCTGATTCATCTTCCTCTTCTCCACTCCAATCCTCTTCTTCAACAATATTTACTTGTTTAGTTTTCACTGCAGACCTGGTCCTTTTTGCCAGGGTGGATGGTTCAACAGACGACATAGAAGTAGATTTCTTAGTGGAAGTCTTGGCTTTCTTGGGCTTGGTATTTTGAACATCCACCTCAGCAGTCACATCTTCATCTTGATGGACCAGGTCCATCTCATCCACATCAACAGCCTCAACAGGCTCTTCCACCTTCTTCCTCCATTTGTCCATCCTTTTCTTTTTGCTTTCTTCTAAGGCTTTCTGCAGCTCTTCCTCATTCTGCTTTAGCTGACTTCTTGTGGCTCTTCTTCTTGTGGGAGGAATTTCAGTAGTGTCAGAAGGGGCAGCCTTCCTTTTCTTGTTAGGCCTAACAGTGCCAGGGGTCTTAGTCTTGGAAGTTCTTTTCTTCTTGGGGTTGTAGTTGTCACCTAATTTCTTCAATAGAGTTGCGATGGTTTCTTTAACTGATGAACCAGGTTCATCTATATTTTGCGCAAGTTTAACCAGACCATCAACGGCTTCTCCAGACCCACTTCCCCCTGTTTTCTTGACAATTTCCTCCACTTTATCCGATTTTTCTCCACAAATAGCCATTGTACCTGTTTCAGAAGTGGGTGAAGAATCAACCACTCCTTTCTCCATTCCCCTTTCTTTACTTTGAACACCCTCACTCTCTTTTTCTTTTTCCTTTTTATTTTTACCACCTCTTTTCTGAACTCAGTCGTTTCTACATCCACCACTGATCAAACCAATATAAACCTATTCTCCAGATTTTCAGCCAACTCAGAAATGACCTCAGTACTAGTATTTGGGCTAGAGGTTACATGCTCAGTGTCAGAAGACCCAGTTTCTTTCCCCTCAGTAGCAGACTTGAAGGAGTCATCAGAGTTCTAGGGTTATTGGGCTTGGCTAGCTTTTAGTTGTGAGTTTAATTTCTTTGATAACGCACCTCCAGTCACAGTCTTGCGAGCAAGCATTTTTACTCGTCTTTTCTTAGGTTGAGGGGTAGTTGAAGAGGAGCATGGTGTGGGTGTACCAAGGTTATCAGAAGGGTTAGTAATTTTTTTCTTGGTTCTGGAATAAAGAAGATAGGTATATTGAACTTTGGAGGAAGAGAGATTGAAAGTATTTTTGAAAGTTTAAGAATTATGAGAAGAGGGCAGAGATGATGATGATCAATTTAAAGGGAGGGGGTAATGCAACGACCCAAAATCCATAGGGTCGTGATGGCGCCGGACACCATTGTCAGGCAAGCCAATCATTAAATGGTTAAGTTGGATTCCTGTTTTAGCATTTTGAAATCGTTACATTTCACTTTACTACATAATAACTGAATAAAATCCGCTAAGTAAATACGATGGTTTAATATTCCATTTTAATAAAATACGTCCCAAACATATCCCAGAACCCGGTGTCACAAGTGCATGAGTGAATTCTAAGAATTATACAAATACTACAAAGCTTGTCCGAAATACAAATTGGACAAGGAATTTAAAATGAAAATAAATACAATATGAGGGAGACTCTGTCGGCTGCGGGTCGTCTCCAGATGGTGCAGCTCGTCTAAGTCTCCAAATCAGCCACATCGCAGTGTCGAGCAGGGCCACTAGCTATTAATGTACTTGTGCAATAAAAATGCACAATAAGTGTAGCATGAGTACGAAAATAACGTGTACTCAGTAAGTATCCCGCCTAACCTCAGAGAGGTAGTGACGAGAGGTCAATTTTGACACTTGCTAGAGGTCAATACAATATAATATATGAAGGATATCAACATGGTTATTAACATCGAATGACAAATAATTACAGGAAAGATCAATCGTTTCCATAAATTTATAAATTCTCCGATTTCCGTCATTTCATTTAGCAATTTACATCCATAAGACAATTTAACATTTCAAGTCATAGATGGTATATAATATGTATATATCATGCGTAGGAAATGCCGAGGGTCGAACGACCCGAACCA
>ML299464.1:3136-15073 GCA_005239495.1 Nicotiana undulata | reverse complement strand
CTGGGAAAATCAAATAATCAACATAAATGGAAGTATGGAGCTCAAATGGGGAAACTTACCTACTCACAGGAGTGGAGTCGCCATGGTCGTGAAAGGCAAGAAGAAGAAGATAAGGCAAGAGGGAATAGTAGAGTGTAGATGCAAAGAGGGGGGAAATGAAATGACTTGGTCGGTGGGTTTCTACAGATATAAGGCAACTACGCTTGGGCCAATATTAAGCGTTACAGGATTTGGGCCCAGGATATTGGGCCATATCAGATGTGGCTATGAATTTAGTGGCTATGCTTTAAATGATATGGGCCTAGGTGTTGCTGGTTCTAGGCCAGGACGTAACAGAAAATATTTGGCTGGAAATTTAAGTGGCTACGAATGCAAGACAAAAATTATATGTTATGTGGCTATGACTGCAAGAGTATTTATTGGGACACACAAGGCTACGAATGCAAAGGCAGCAAACATAATTCTACCAGGCCTCATTTGGGCTTCTATGCATATATATGGGCTGCCCTTGGAGTCAACACTTCTTTTGGGCCATACCAGACCTTATTTGGATTATTTTTAGCATTTTAGTAGTTTTAGTAAGTTTTTGTTTTGCTATATCAATATTGGGCCTAACAAGCCCAATTTGATACTAGTTTCTATGTAGTTTCATGGTTTACCGTCCCAGCTAGTAGGACAACTCTTTATTATTGTTATATTTTGAACTTATTAATAAAAAAATAGCTACTAGGCACTCAGCCTGGTAGTATAATTCTTAAAAAAAAAAAAGATGAGTGTACAATCTCATTCATCCATGCCAAGGAATTGTGACTTTCCAACTTTGACTTCTCAACAGGGCCGATCAAAGGCTTCAACCATACATCTGCTTGGCCTGATTTCTTCAAAAGGCTGTCTTCCGTAGGAACCTCGATGACAACTTATTTCATCACCCCACTACTAGAAGACTCTATTTATACATTAGAAGGCACGATTGTCATCTTTAATTAGTGAGTTATATTCCTGTTTTTAACATTTTTTTTTGAATTTGTTACCTTTCATTTCATTGCATAACAAATGAATAAATATTCATTAAATAAATACGACAGATCAACAATCCAGTTAAAAAAATTAAATCCCAACATATCCCAAAACCCGGTGTCACAAGTGCATGAGCGAATTCTAAGAATTCTACAAATACTACAAAGCTTGTCCGAAATACAAATTTGGACAAGGGATTTAAAAATGAAAATAAATACAATATGAGGGAGACTTTGTCAGTTGCGTAACGCCTCCGGATGATGCAGCTCGCCTAAGTCTCCAAGCCGGCCACATCGCTGTGAAGGTACCAGTGTAATAAAAATGCATAGCAAGTGTAGCACGAGTACGAAAACAACGTGTACTCAGTAAGTATACCGCCTAACCTTAGAGAGGTAATGATGAGAGGTCGAATTTGACACTTGCTAGAGGTTAATTTAACGTAATCGAGTGAGACACTAAGCATGAATATTTTTGGCAATTTAATAAAAAAACTGGGATAAGGAATATCGATTCTTATTACATTTAACACTTAAACACGTCGTCATTTCAGCTGAAAAATTTGAGATTTCCAGGCCAATAAACATGTATAAATCACAGGAAGGTATGCATCAATTATCATGCGCAAGAAAAGCCGAGGGTCGAACGGCGCGGGCCAACAATAGTAAAATGTGCACTACCGAGGGTCGAACGGCTCGAACCATAGATGCATCTATCTTTCCCGCTCGCGAATCGATCATGCAACACGGTCCTACATAATAATAAGGCTATCCTGCTCGCGAATCTTACATGTGACTCAGGTGCTCATATGTACACATACTCACATAATTAACCCGCATTCTTATCAAGAAAACCCGTTTCTCGAGGAAATGATAAAATTCTTTTTAAATGAACATGAAGATAGTATTCAAATCATTTCTGGAAATTCTTTTGCCCAGTTTAATAGTGTTTAAACATTATAACTTTGTCGAGAACACAATTATCCATGGAAGAATCAATTTTCTTTCTAAACGATTAAGAGAAGTAAACTCTAACCTTCTTAGGTACTCAATTACTAATTCTCCCTTATTAACAGTCTAATATTATTGAAAAAATCACAAATACAACACGTAAGGCATGCTAGTGGGTCCTAGACTACCCGGACATGGCATAATAGTAGCTACGCACGGACTCCCGTCACCTCGTATGCACGTACCCCCCGCAGATGGTAACACATAATTAATTAGTTCACCTATGGGGACAATTCCCCCTAACAAAGTTAGAAAGGAGACTTACCTCGCTCCGAAATTCCATAACCGGCTTCCAAGCCTTTTCGACAACTCCAATGGATGCACAACGCCTCAAAACTACCCAAATAACGGGCAAATCAATGAAAATTCACTCTATTACTTGTAACAATTCAAATTATATAAATTCCCAACTCCGCCTGAGGAATTAACTAAAATTTCCTCGATCCCACGTGCCCGGATTCCAAAATTTCTCGAAGATAAATTTTACCCATAGCTTTACTAACTAAAATATATAATTTACTCTTAATTTCATGCTCAAATTCGTGGTAACAATCCAAAAATACCAAATTCTAGGTCTTTGATCAAAATCCCAAATGCTCACAAATTTTCATGTCTAATCTAGGTATAATCCAAGTGTTTAACTCAAAGACGGAAAGACATCACTTACCTAGAGTTGCTTGATGAAGATCCTCTCTTGAAGCTCCCCAAAATCACCACACAAAATTAAAAATGGGAGAAGAATGGCCAAATTCCCGTTTTAAAACAATCTGCCCAGTTCTGACTTCCGCACTTGCGGTCTCTCTCTCGCACCTGCGCGCCCGCAGGTGCGCTGAATACCCCGCACCTGCGGCTTCCTTCTTCCCCAGCCGGTTCCGCACCTGTGCCCTATTATCCGCATCTGCGCCTCCGCAGATGCGTAAATTCCATCGCACCTGCGGCCTCAGTCAAGCTAACCCAATTATCGCATCTGCGGCGCCAAGCCGCTCCTGCGGTTACGCACATGCGGCCCAACCCTCACAGGTGCGGTCACACCAGATGACAGTAACCTCAGCTCTTCTCCAACTTCAAAATTTGCTCCACTAACCACCCGGAACCCACCCGAGGCCCCCGGAACCCCATCCAATTACACCAACCTGTTCCAAAACATAATGCGGACTTGCTCGAGGCCTCAAATCACATCAAATAACATCAAAACAACAAATCGCACCCAAATTCAAACTTTAGGAACTTAGAAATTTCAAACTCCTACATCCGATGACGAAACCCACCAAATCACGTCTGATTGACCCCAAATTTTTCACACAAGTCATATTCGACATTACAGACCTGCTCTAACTTTCGGAATCGCATCCGACCCCGATATCAAAATTTCCACTTCCGGTCAGATTTCTCAAAAACCTTCAAATTTCTATCTTTAGCCAAACGACTTCAAAATAACCTACGGACATCCGAATTCACTTCCGATCGCGCTCCCAACTCCAGAATCACCATGGAGAGCTATTCCCAGACTCGGAATCCCAAACGGACTTCTATATCACTGTAACGCCTTCCAACCCAAAGTTATGAAATTTTTCTAAAATGTTGACTTCCATAATATACGCCGAAACGCTCTCGGGTTATCCAAAACCTGATCCAAACATATACCCAAGTACGAAATCATCCTACGAACTTACTGGAACTTTCAAATTCTGATTCTGAGGTTGTTTACTAAAAATTCCAATCTTAGTCAATTCTTCCAACTTAAGGCATCCGAAATGAGAATTTTCTTTCCAAATTAACTCTAAACTTCCCGAAACTAGATTCTCACCACACCTACGAGTCATAATATCTGAAATGAAGCTGCTCATGGCCTCAAACTGTCGAACGACGCGCTAGAGCTCAAAACGACCGGTCAGGTCGTTACATTCTCTCCCACTTAAACATACGTTCGTCCTCAAACGTGCTAAGAACTGCTCTAGAGTTATCTGAAATCATTGTTTAACACCTCGTGCACCTGGCCGTGCTACCATAACCCAGTTGAGCACATTAGCTTGATCATACAATAAGCTTAGAGCCTATTTCCAACCCTTGAAATTCTCTGCCAGGCCTGTTTCCAATATATGAACACCGTATCAACTACCACACGAGATACTAGAACACAACTGCGTACCTTTGCTGAATCAGCACCTTGCACCGCATAATTCATCATCTAACCACAGTGACATTCCCTGAGCCTTAATAGCCAAAATTCCACGAATCTAATTCTCCCAATGCACCTTATCATATATATACATACATCTTGCTATAATGTTGACGGTGCCACCACCACGGAGGAGATGTGTAGAATTTTCTAACCAATAGCAGAGTTAACCAAACACTAAATCTCTCCTTTTGACTAAAACCATCACTTTATTACTAACCAAATACTGGTATTTGTTCTTTACCATACTTCACAGAATTTTATCGCACTAATCCCTGATCCAATAATCGCGTCTCACCCAGTATGAACTGCTCATTCAACAATTCACTCCCAGACATGACCATCAGTCTCACACGATGCCACAATGCACCACAACTCGAACATGATACATAAGGAAATGACTCAGGAAGGGACTACTCGACTCACGCAACTAATATGAGCTTCCTCAAAAAATAGAAAACAAAACACAAAGAATAGACACAAGGACCTTACTTGACATCACACTGTTGCGGCATGCAACCCGATCCCATCATAAAATTCACATAAGGAGATATACACGGAGCTGAATTGCTCACTATCACAAGTTTCTGAATATCGGTCGCAAGCACACTAAGTGCATAATACCACTCTGGGGAGACTGATAGAGCCAAATGCTACAAACGTTAAGCACAATTGAGGCGCGATATATATATATATACTCTGAATCTCAAGAGCTCTCCTGCTCACACAACATCATTATTACGCGGAAACTCAGCACGAAGGAATTTATCAAGCCGTTCCACAACTCACACGGCCCAATCATAATATTACATGAAATTGACGAAGACAAAACAACATCTGATGTTCCAACATCCCTCCTTGAGGAGCGCTATACTGAAACGAACACATCTGACCCGCATAAAGCCCATAATCCTGTTTAGATCCATTCACACACTTCAAGCCGATTCTGGTCGCACTGAACTAGGCTGATAGCCTTACCTGGGTCCATAATAACCCGCTTCATCTCATAACGCGCAAGAACAACCATCATAGCCGGGACAACACCCCACAATCCACAACCAACTGAACCGAACACCTTCCTGGCATACATTCTCAAATAAGTAATATTGCACTTCCTTATACTTGGTCTAAATCTTCAATCAATCAGGTGACTACATGTCACACTTATACAATCTTCCCGTGGTCACGCTCCCACGACCTTCCACACAAGGTAACAAGTTTTCACATCCATACCACCGACCACACTAACGATGTAAAACAACTCAAGAACCCATAACCAGGATACAAAGCCTCTGTGACCAAGCACCGATCTTAGATGACGCTGAAGTCATCACCAGCTTACCTTAAACATTCATATCCCTTTTTCCCTTACTCACCCGAGCTCATGACATCCTTGTCAACATCGAATCGCAACCCTGATTCTTACTTCAAGCTACATATTGTTTACTACACCTAACATGCCAATATGGGATTGCGCAAGAATTCCATCATAACTCCCAAACCACTAATAGGGGGAACACTTCATCATATAGAAACCTTTTACTTACCTCAATTCAAGAGAAACATAACAATACACAAGTGAATTCTTGCCATCACGATACATACAAATCCTTAAGTAGTAGTCTATTCCATCATAATCCTTCCGGAATCTGCCTACACCTGACATGCCATATTACTTGAATGATTCTAAATAAAATCTATTACGGCGGCCGTCAGACCTTGCACACACTGTGCAAACCTCACACATAACTCAATCACACCGAAGGAATCAATCAATGTCGTACATGTGTCATTTCAACCACGGCTAACCAGTCTATCTTCTCTTAATTATCCTTATTTGCCTCAGAATATAATAATAACCACATTCAACACATAACAAACTCAATCCCCACTCATCCCGAGCGGCCTTGACTCACGAGACCATGCTGTCTCAATCCCACAAACTGTCTCATACCCTCCTTGTGCGCATTCACATCTCCGATCGATATACCCATCCTGATAATCTTTCTACAAATCCGGAGTTTATTTCTCTCACTCCTCCAATACTATTCTGCACGCTGAAAATAACATAGAACCCTCCAATCATTTTCCCCTTTCTCAGAAATTACGCTGCACAAGCTCGATCCTTAATCATACTGCTGCCTGAAACCCTTAAACACCGCATTCTTTAACTTTCAAATTCATTAGGACCTCTATTGAGAGTCACCCACTCTGACTGGCCCCGAATACAATCGACTCCAAGGCTCTTCTAGAACATGAACACCCTTTCCATGAAGCACGTGACTGAGGCACTACCTTAACGACTCGCCTATGCCTTAAGCATAGATTCTGAATTTTCCGAAGCCTAACCCTGGTCCAATAGGGCCAACTTTTGCACGCATTTATCAAATCCCATGCACCATTACCATTTTAATCCTTTCCTCTTAGATGAAATAACTAGCCATTACGCCGACAATCTGCAACCCCCATGAGAAGATAATCCTGCAGCCCAAATGCAGGCAGTGGGACTCTCCCACTTAGCCTGAAGCTACTCCTTGCACCAATCTGGACCCCACCAAAATTATTTCTTCCTTGCTGACATGACCTTGCTCAACCAACCCGTCAAATCTTTCTAAATTCTCTAGCTAGCACTTCCTGAATACTCAAATTCTCTAACATCATTCACAAATTCGGCCTCCTATTGAATAGCCACTAGAAGTCCTCGCAGAAACTTGCCAATCACACAATCGCTAACCTACTCACAAGAGATAACCCATATGTGGAAATCACCAACTGACACCTTCAAGCGACGCTGTACTGCACACTTTCTACAACATCATACCTCATCCTAAGCCTGTTCTCATTCACCAATTGTTTTTTACCAGTCTGTCCGCTCCTCATGGACATCTACTAAATGCGCTACAATATCTTCAGATTCACCGCCATATTGCATCCTTCTTCATCCCTAGTGACTTCTCTCTGTTATATCCAACCTTCACCGAGATAACCATGTTTCAATTTAAGCCCACGGATACAATCACTGTCCACGTAAACCTCAAACCACTCAAAATTTCTACTCAAGATAGGTAGCTATCTTACCACGGAACTCATATGCTACGCTACCACTCTCCCACTTATTTTAAACTCATTCCTTTAAGCAACTACCTGACTTCCATTTCTTACACCTGGCACTATAGAAATTTATCCATCCCGACACTTCTCACATGTCTTCCTTCATCGTATGCTGCCCAATTGTCAATTCAATATCATTCTCTGCAGCTCTTAAATCGGTGGATCACCACGACTTCAAACTCTCCGAAGATCATCATTCTCGAGCTGCTTCCATTAGAAATACTCATCCAATACTTGACCCACCGCACACCACGATCTCCGATAGCCGCTTCTTCAATACTACTTCACAACATTCTGACCTAATGCAACCGAAGAACTATAATGCCGGCGAACTTAACACATTCCATTCAATCAAAGACGACGATATCACATCACAGGTGGATACTACACCTCACTTGAAAACACCAAGTCTTACTACTTTGCCACCCAAGACTGAACATTCATAGTCCAATCGCCCTCCTTCCGCCGGAATCTAAATATTGAAATCTCGAAATCACACTATGAGAAGACCTCCCTTCAAGTCATTCCTTATCCCGACCTATGGGCACGCATTTTACCATCATATCAACACCGCGTGATAACCAACCGTAAGCACCTTAACAACCTGAGCATAGCCTCAAGGCTCTCTGAAACACAACTACTGAGCTGAAAAAACATAATATCCTTCTACAGGGCAACAACAACATCCCCAACCAATTACACATGGAAAACATCACGCACCTTATCCGTAGCACCAGTTCAATTCCTCAAATTCCCGATTCATAGCAAGCGCTTCGCGACGCATAAAATTGTGTAGGAAGAAACAAAGGCATAAGCCTTAAAGGAATAAAATCGCACGATGAGGAATCAAAATGGGAAGTACTCCTAACAGCCCTGTAGCCTCTCGAAGATAAGTACAGACGTCTGCGTACCAATCCGCAAGACTCTACTAGACTTGCTCATGAATCGTGAAACCTAAGAGAACCTAGTGATCTGATACCAAGTTGTCACGACCCAAAATCCATTAAGGTCGTGATGGCGCCGGACACCACTGTCAGGCAAGCCAATCCTTAATTAGTGAATTATATTCATGTTTTAAACATTTTTTTTGAATTTGTTACCTTTCATTTCATTGCATAACAAATGAATAAATCTTTGTTAAATAAATACGACAGATAAACAATCCAGTTTAACAAATTAAATCCCAACATATCCCAGAACCTGGTGTCAGAAGTGCATGAGCGAATTCTAAGAATTCTACAAATACTATAAATCTTGTCTGAAATAAAAATTTGGACAAGGGATTTAAAAATGAAAATAAATACAACATGAGGGAGACTCTATCAGCTGCGAAACGCCTCTGGATGATGCAACTCGTCTAAGTCTCCAAGCCGGCCACATCGCTGTGAAGGTACCTGTGCAATAAAAATGCACAACAAGTGTAGCATGAGTACGAAAATAACGTGTACTCAGTAAGTATCCCGCCTAACCTTAGAGAGGTAGTGACGAGAGGTCGAATTTGACACTTGCTAGAGGTCAATTTAACATAATTGAGTGAGACACTAAGCATGAATATATTTGGAAATTTAATAAAAATATGGGATAAGGAATATCGATTCTTCTTACATTTAACACGTAAACACGTCGTCATTTCAGTTGACAAATTTGAGATTTCCAGGCCAATAAACATGTATAAATCACAGGAAGGTATGCAACAATTATCATGCGCAAGAAATGCCGAGGGTCGAACGACGCAGACCAACAATAATAAAATGTGCACTGCCGAGGGTCGAACGACTCGAACCATAGATGCATCTATCTTCCCCGATCGCGAATCGATCATGCGACGCGGTCATACATAATAATAATAAGGCTATCCTGCTCGCGAATCATACATGCGACTCAGGTGCTCATATGTACATATACTCACATAATTAGCCCACATTCTTATTAAGAAAACTAGTTTCTCGAGGAAATGATAAAATTCTCTTTAAATAAACATGAAGATAGTATTTAAATCATTTCTGGAAATTGTTTTGCCCAATTTAATAGTGTTTAAACATTATAACATTGTCGAGAACACCATTATCCATGGAAGAATCAATTTTCTTTCTAAAAGATTAAGAGGAGTAAACTCTAACCTTCTTAGGTAGTCAATTACTACGTCTCCCTTATTAACAGTCTAATATTATTGGCAAAATCACAAATACAACACATAAGGCATGCTAGTGGGTCCTAAACTACCCGGACATGGCATAATAGTAGCTACACACGAACTCCTGTTACCTCGTACGCACGTATCCCCCGCAGGTTGTAACACATAATTAATTAGTTCACCTATGGGGACAATTCCCCCTCACAAAGTTAGAAAGGAGATTTACCTCGCTCCGAAATTCCATAACCGGCTTCCAAGCCCTTCTGACGACTCCAATGGACACACAACGCCGCAAAACTACCAAATAACGGGCAAATCAATGAAAATTCACTCTATTACTCGTAACAATTCAAATTATATAAATTCCCAACTCCGCCAAGGAATTGACCAAAATGCCCTCGAGCCCACGTGCCCGGATTCTGAAATTTCTTGAAGATAAATTCTACCCATAACTTTACTAACTCAAATATATAATTTACTCTTAATTTCATGCTCAAATTCGTGGTAGCAATCCAAAAATACCAAATTCTAGGTCTTTGATCAAAATCCCAAATTCCCACAAATTTTCATGTCTAATCTAGGTATAATCCAAGTGTTTAATTCAAAGACGGAAAGAAATCACTTACCTAGAGTTTCTTGATGAAGATCCTCCCTTGAAGCTCCCCAAAATCGCCACACCAAATGCAAGATCAGAGAAGAATGGCCAAATTCCCGTTTTAAAACAATCTGCCCAGTTCCGACTTCCGCACCTGCGGTCTCTCTCTCGCACCTGTGCGCTCGCAGGTGCGCCCAATACCCCGCACCTACGACTTCCTTCTTCTCCAGCCGGCTTCGCACCTGCGCCCCATTATCCGTATCTGCGCCTCCGCATATGCGAAAATTCTATCGCACCTGCGGCCTCAGCGAGCCAACCCAATTCTTGCTTCTACGGCGCCAAGCCGCTCCTGCGTCCTAACCCTCGCAGGTGCGGTCACACCAGATGACAGCAACCTAAGCTCTTCTCCAACATCAAAATTAGCTCTTTTAACAACCTAGAACCCACCCGAGGTCCCCGGGACCCCGTCCAATTACACCAACATGTTCCATAACATAATGCGGACTTGCTCGAGGCCTCAAATCACATCAAATAACATCGAAACAACAAATCACACCCAAATTCAAACTTTAGGAACTTAGAAATTTCAAACTCCTACATCTGATGCTGAAACCCACCAAATCACGTCCGATTGACCCCAAATTTTGCACACAAGTCATATTCGACATTACGGACCCGCTCCAAATTTCGGAATAATATTCCGACCCCGGTATCAAAATTTCCACTTCCGGTCAGATTTCTTAAAAACCTTTTAAATTTCTATCTTTAGCCAAATGACTTCAAAATAACCTACGGACATCCAAATTCACTTCTGATCGCGCTGCCAACTCCACAATCACCATACGGAGCTATTCCCAGACTTAGAATCCCAAACGGACTTCTATATCACTGTAATGCCTTCCAACTCAAAGTTATGAAATTCTTCTAAAATGCTTACTTCCACAATATATGCTGAAATGCTCCCGGGTTATCCAAAAACTGATCCGAACATACACCCAACTCCGAAATCATCCTACGAACCTACTGGAACCTTCAAATTCTGTTTCCGAGGTCGTATACTAAAAATTCTAATCTTAGTCAATTTTTTCAACTTAAGGCTTCCGAAATGAGAATTTTCTTTCCAAATTAACTCTAAACTTCCCGAAACTCGATTCCGACCACACCTACAAGTCATAATACTTGAAATGAAGCTGCTCATGGCCTTAAACTGCCGGACGACGCGCTAGAGCTCAAAACGACCGGTCGGGTCGTTACAACGATAGTAGGGGTAGTCAAGGCAGCCACGGGTGGCATAGACGGGGCAGCCGAAATGGTAATAGGCATGGTTAACTGGTGTTCCCCTAGAGTAGATGGGGGAAAGATGGCAAGAGGCGCTTTCTCGAAAATTGAGCCAATATGTTACTCATGAAACCCTGATGAATTAGTTATTCAACCGAATCATGGGCTGTAGTATAAGTTTCTTCCTCAGAATACACGAGGGTAGTACTATCAGTCTCATGCACGGGAGTTGGCCATGAAGGGGAGCAGATATGATCAGACACGACTCTTCTTCTTGCTCATGGCCTACACACCTGTGATGACCCAAAAGGTCATCCTATGTAATTCTAGCTAAATCTATGTTTTGAGGCCCCGAAAGCCTCCGTTAATATCACCTCGATATGCGTGCGTATCCCGGGCATGTAGCCGGGAAGCTTCTATGTGAAAATTTGATAAAAATGGAACTTTGAATTGAATAATTGAATAAAGTTGACTTTGGTCAACATTCTTGGTAAACGGACCCGGACCCGTGATGTGACGGTCCCGGAGGGTCCGTAGGAAAATATGGGACTTGGGCGTATGCCCGAAATCGAATTCCGAGGTCCCAAGCCCGAGAAATGAATTTTTAAAGAAAATT